>JASDQU010194295.1:10682-25094 GCA_032191745.1 Picea mariana | reverse complement strand
TTCCTGGAGGATTCCTTCTGCTCCAAAGTTCCGTCCTGTTCGAACCTTCTCCTGGGTCCTTCTCCCAGGAATCACGAAGGAACTATCCCTCCTGAGCTTGTCAACTCTGACTCCCTCAAAGACTTTGCACATGCTTCTCGCACTCGACCTCCAACAGCTCTCAAAGTGTTGAGTCTTCCAGACTCTGTGCACTTCTGGCAACAACAGTCTCTGTCTCCCTATGCTCGGACTAGACACTGAAACTTCCAGTTCTGCCTGCACTTCTCCTGCACGGCTCTACCAACCTGTACCAACTTCTAAATGAGTGAGAATAAGGGTTTAGGTCTAGTTTTTTTTTGCATGCCTTGTTAGGTCACCGAACCCTTGGAAAGAATCCATCCTGTGATCGAAAATATAAATGTTGTGCTTGATCGAGGTGACTTAGTGGCCAAAATCTAGGTTTTATCTACCCATGGTGGTGGCTATCGGCTGCAATCGCATCCCAATTATATTTTGAACATTTGTTTGAAAATATCACCAGTACTTTCGCAATATGACCCCTTCACCCCTCATTATAACTGATTGTTCATCCCTTCACTAATATCTTCTCAAGTGGGTTGTAGCTCCACTATCGAGATCTTTTTTGGAGGTCCAGTGTTATTTGAGAGGAAGTAAATTATGTCAGATAGGAAATGTGCATTCTTTTTTTATATTCCCCTCCGTGGAATCATAAAAACCAAACAAACTACTAGTTACATTGTTGTGTTGTGTATGATTGTCACCATTTTATTACATGCAGTTTATGGATACAATGTTTCAGTAATTCGTAAAGAACTTATTATATCATTTCTTCTCATTATCACTATCACACATCCACACATAGTCTAGAATCATAGGGGAACCACAACATCCCTATCATTCTAGACATTTGAAAAAACTCCCCCCAATTTTGGGAGGTATCCCACACTTAGCCGATACATCAGTACAACCAGCGCACTCACTAGTGAGTGCCAATTTTTTAGGATTATCTTTTCTTGGGTCCACCTCACTAGGAACCACTATTTAGAACAATTCACCCATCTAGTATCCCTTCCTCTTTAGGAATTGGATCTCCAACCACCAACCACCATGATAGGACCACAAAACCCAACATATATAACCCCATCCTCTTCTTCCCAATTAGGACAAACTTGGGCCTCCTATATTGTCCATCCAACACACATAAGGAGTAAGAAGAGAAACACCTACTATCAATGTCTGTGGCATGGGGGAAATTTTTGTACATATGGGGGCACTCATAATTCCCACCAGAACTATAATCAAACCAAGCATAGATATACCACCCATACATGGACTAATCACCCTTCCCCATTTTGTGAGCTCTATGGTCACCCAGCCCATCATTGGCTTGAAATCACTCCAGAGCTAGTCCAATCAATTTGTTTGGAGTGCACACAACACAATAAACTTAGTATTTCTCCTTACACTACTTCGACGTTACCCCTCTCCCAACATCCACCCATTACTCCATCGAGTGATTTTCCATGCACCTTGACATCGTTTGTTACCCCTCACATGGGTAATACCCCCTCACACTGAATCTACCTCATGACTGATGCTCAATCATGTAGACTTGGGGGTACCCTTTCCACCTCTAGTGCCACAATGTCTACTAGACCCTGTTATCGCTCAGTTTGTAGTTTAGGTCATAGGCTAGAGGATAAGGGTCAAACTGGCATAACAGGGACCTACCCCACCCAATGTCACCACAATGGGGAGGTCCTTTCTATTTAGGGTCGCTAAGCCCAAGAGAGACGTCCCTGGAAATCTGGGGTTTGAAAGGAAAAGGCTCAAAGGATTAAAGCTAGTTACCCCTTCACAGATTACCGCCCAGAAGATAGTTAGAAGAATAACCACAGAAAAGGCACCTGCTTGCGAGACAAGGCAACAATGAAACTAGTACATGCAATGATGGTTAATACTTCATAAATCAATGACTATCCAAATTTAATGTACATGAGCATATACAACAGTAAATATTGACGAAGTCAATGTTTGCAATAATGACAATGGAAATATAATGTTACTTGTCAATAAACACCAGAATAATATGGCATCAAATGAAAATGATCAATCCTTGAATTAAATCAATGCATTAAATGTTATTAGTTGCTCATACACAAGAGGTTGCTGCATCAATATCCTAGAGATGACGTCAACTTCTTTTGGGGTTAGTATAATAGACAAAGAAGGTCAACGTTTTGCTAATTAGTCAATGAATATCATCAATTTATCAATGTCTATCACAAGATGACCAAGCCAACAGTGTTTTCTATCAACAAAAGCTCAAATAAGGCATGACATCATCATTAATTGCTAGGTTAGTAGGGTTGTTGCATCAAGTATGACATCAGCCCTAATTAGAGACGTTAGGGTTAGTTAGGGTTTCAAAATTTGAGAGTTTTAAAAAATGATTTTGCACAACAAGCTCAACGTTTGAGAGAATACCAGTGCCTTAGAGTAATATGGAGTCAAAAGTAAGGGAAAAACCTCAGGAGGATCAAAATTTAAAGACTAGAAGGTTAGGTTCTATGGTGCTGCAATGGCAGGGCCCTAGAATCAAAACCCTAAGGGAAGGAGGCTCATTCCGGTGATGCTTAAGCAAGGCCTCATGTTCCTTCCTCTTTCTTTAAATACTCTTGGAAAAATAGCTAGCTTTAAAGTACAAGTCTAAGGGAGAAAAGTGTTGCAAGAGAAAGGCTCTTCAAACCCTAAAAAATTAAAACCCTAGGTGTAGAGTCAACTAGGCCTAGGATGTCACCTTTATTCAACCTATACTTAAATGCTAACTCAAAAAAAGAGAGATAAGTGTAGCAACGGCTAGGCTATATCTTCCTTAATCAATGGCTAAAACAAATTTCTCAAGCATGGGGACATATAGCAAGGACCTACTTATGTGCTTGCTAGGCTATATCTTCCTTAATCAATGGCTAAAACAAATTTCTCAAGCATGGGGACATATAGCAAGGACCTACTTATGTGCTTGCTACCTAGGGTTTCAAGATTAAGCAATATAATAGAAATATAATAAAAAATGTAAGAGATTAAACCTACAACCATTCATTTAAAAAGTTTTGCATGAAAATTCACTTACATATCATGAAGAATTCATCATCAAACCCTAGTTGTAAACCTTCCAATGAGAGAAACACCATACATGCCAAGAAGAATCCTCCAACAAGAGTTGTGCCTCACTTCCAAGACCAAGAATACCAAGAAAAGACTAAAAGTTGATCTCTCACAAGAGAGTGAGTTATGTTATGTTTAAAATGAGGCCAAACGTCCTCTATTTATACCAATCCATGACCTTTCAATTAAATTTTAGGTCATCAAAATAGCCGACAAGGATGAAAATAAGATTTACATTATTTTTACATTAATTGCCAGAAAAATGTCATAAAATGAGCTAAAAGAGGGATGTCAAGCCCTTCTGAGGGAGACGTTGGCCATTTTTGGGCAAGCACAACATCCAGAAAACCAAACGTTGGCCCTTATAGGGCTTCTCCAAGCTTCCACACATGCCAAATGACCTCAGCACCCTGCCACATGCTCCAGACAACATTCAGCTCTCTCAGGTGATGTCCTGTCCATCAAAAGAAAACGTCCCATCTGCAGTGGGTGATCCCCCCTAGGTCGGGCTCTGCCAAAGTGTCCTGGGTGGAATGCCCTTCTTTCTTCTCATGCAATGGCTCATCATAATGTTTTCCTGTCTCTATCATCCTAGCAACCATCTGATGGGCTCTTCAGCCCCATAGAGGTCCGAGCTAATCATATCCCCATGTGTACTAGTCTACTGGTACCTGTCCATCGGGTATGGTCCTGCACATCAAAAACTATGCCCTCCATGGGCTCATCAGTCCTTGGGATCATAGCAATGTCAATCATGTTTCATCATTAAATTTATCAAATACATGCATAAAATCCCTGGCATATCATCTAATAGCTCAAAGACATTACACTGATCTTCTATACAAAGTTAAAGAAATAGACAGTACAACCTATTGGGATGATATCCACAAGAAGAGGAAAGTTTCCACATAAGATCATTCAAGCCATGTTCATGAAGTGATGTGGTCCAGGGATGTCCAGTCATAGTAAAACCAAGGGTAGGTGTTGTCCGTGGGTGTCTTTGTAGGAGGTGAGTTGTACCCGTCATGGATTCACTTTTTCCAAGCCCCTTTATTGCCTTTATTCTTTATTTATTGCTTTTCTTTCTTTTTTACTTCAAGGTCTGACCAGAGGACACTGCCTTGGCGTGGTGACCAGAGCTGAGAGTGTTACCCACCGGTATTTTTACAGAAATGATAAGGCTGGCTCGTGATGAGACCCCCTTTCCCTTGGCCATGCAACCAAAGGTCATTGCCCTGGCGTGGTGACCAGATAATGGCAATGTCATACTGCTAGATACCTATGAAAATAATGAGTCGGGTCATGATGAGACCTCCCATCCTCTTGGTTAGGTCTTGTTTTTGTTATTTTTCTTAGGGTCCCTTTTGTTTCTTATCGAGAAGCCTTTTATTGCCTTCTCGGGGATCCTTGGGCGAAGCATCTCTAGGTTTTATTTCCTATGGATTTTATCTTTTACCAGCTTCTTTTACCCCCTGGGCCTTTTTCCCCTTCTTCCCACATGACAAAGTGTAACCCTCAAAGGTCATCCTAATGGCCATACTAGGGGAATGGGATGGATGTATGGGAGATAAGATGTAAAGTGATAGAACGGTGGGAGCGGATGATGGCTCTGCAAATCCTCCCTGGTGGCTAACCAAAACCCATAAATACAAGCTTGCTAGGTCACCCCGTTAATCCCCCAAAAATGGTCAAGTGGATTAGTGTAAGATCCAAGCAGTTGTCAGAAATGTAAGGAATCTGATGCATATATAAGAAATTTATAACGATCAAACATCACACATACCATGATACCTTGGACCAATTACCTCATGGAGAAAGAGTCCTCTCTGATGCAAGTCCGAGTTGATGGTGATGGAAGTTGTTGCTGCTAACTGGACAAGTCTGGCGAAGAAGAAGAAGGATGGGCCCTCCAAGGCCATGCTCAGGTCAATCCTACTCTCGTACTCCATGTCTAGGACCTGTGGGCCTTGAGACATGATCTCCTAGTTATCCCTAGAGATCGGGGATAACAGACCCTATCCTTGTCAGAAAAATGAAAGTGTATACCCACAACCATCATGGGCCATCTCCTTTGATTAGGATCAACTTATACAAGAATGAATGTCATTTTCTACCCCATTTAAAATACAGGCCATCGTTAACACCTTTACAGTTTCTTGGTGTATTATAGATGATGGGGTATCCTCATGCATTATGTCCTCATCAGCTTGGAAACAACTAGGATCCCCTACTCTTATTGCATCAATGACTGAGTTAAGATCCTTTGATGGTATACTTTTCTCCTCCTTAGGGATCTTACCTAATATCCCCATTGATCTAGGTGGTAAGACAATTTTGATCAATGTTGTTGTCATGGATGGTCTGGTGGATTACAATATTATCATGGGTCATTATTTCATCTATTCCATGAGTGTTGTGGTGTATTCACTTTTTCAATTCATGATATTCCCACATGAGGGACACATCATCACAATAGAGCAACTCTCCTATGCTGACCCCCCTCCACGGGATTCTCAGAATAACATCTCACATTGATTCCATGCACTATGTGTCCACTAGTCATGCAACATCCACTCCCCTTACAAATGAGTCCATGCCTCTAGAACCACCTCCTCACCACTTGGGCTTGGAGGATGGGTGGATTCATTCATCCTTGGGGTAATCCATGCGTGTTTCTTCCCCAAAACCGAAAAGAAACCATGAACTCTCAACTACATTCTTCCCAGAAGATGAATAATTATTTGAGTCCACTACTTCTTTCAGTGATTCTAGTGATAACCTCCATCTAGGTTCTCCTATCCACTACTGGAAGGGTCCTAACAATTCAATTGGTGCACCCTATAATATTATTTCCCTTGATATGGTCATTCCTCCCTCTCAAATAAGATCATCTCTTCTCACTGAAAGGGATATCAGGGACTCTAGTTCCATGATGACCAATCATGCCCATATAGGATATGTTTCCACACAGTTTAAAGTCCCAAAACCCCCTAGGGATATTACACAAAATGGTGGATCTAATACATTATTTCAGATCCTTTTTGGTGGATGTTCAACTTTAAACTTCCTACTATTTTACCTTTGGTCCATAATCTTAGGTATTTGGAAACAACCCTTCCCCCAGTCCTCATATGATGATATAGGGGGCAGTACCACTTCTCTCTTTGGTCTCATAATACCTAGCTCTCGACACAACACCAACCCACAATATACCCTTCATGGGAACCATTATAGCACCACCTTGTGTCCAGTTCCCCCATAAATCATGTGATTACAAGCCACATGGCCTAATCAAAATGATCCACCAAGATAGTTTCATTACTTCTTGTGGCAAGGCCCCCTTAGTGTTGTTCATTTTCAGTTCCCCCCATATGGAAATGTGGCCTCCCTTAGGGAGTGCCTTGTTCAAGAACCCATAGTTCCCTCACCTCCTTCAAGGAGTGCCTTTTTCAAGAGCCCATTGTTCTGTGGCCTCCATTAGGGGGGGGCTTGTCCGGGAACTCATTATTCCACGACCTCCTTCAAGGAGTCCCTTTTTCATGAACTCATTTCTTTGCGGCCCCCACTTAGGGAGTTCCTTTTTAAGGAACCCATGGTTCCCTAGCCTCCTTCAGGGAGTGCCTTTTCTAAGAACCCATTGTTTTGTGGCCTCCTTCAAGGAGTGCTTATCCAGAAACCCATCGTTCCTTGTCCTCCTTTAGGGAAGGCCTTTTTCGGGAACCCATGATTCCCTAGCTTCCTTCAATGAGTGCCTTTTTTCAGGAACCCATCATTCCTTGGCCTCCCTTAGGGAGTTCCTTTTTTGGGAACCCATGGTTCCCTAGCCTCCTTCAGAGAGTTCCTTTCTCAAGAACCCATCATTACTTGGCCTCCCTTAGGAAGTGCCTTTTTTAGGAACCCATTTTTCCTTGGCCTCTCTTAGGGAGGGCCTTGCTTGGAAACCCATGGTTCCCTGGCCTCCTTCAGGGAATGCCTTTTTCAAGAGCCCATCGTTCCTTGGCCTCCACTAGGGAGGGCCTTGTTAGGGAATCTATGGTTCCCTGGCCTCCTGCAGGGAGTGCCTTTTCCAATAACTCATTGTTCCATGGCCTCCTTCAAGGAGTCCCTTTTTCAGAAACCAATCATTTCATTTTATTTTATTACAGGTTTACCCAAAACTGAAGGAAATATTGTCATCATGGTAGTAATGGATCAAATAACAAAGTGTGCCCATTTTTTCTCTCTTTGTCATGCTTTTAAATCGAGTACAATAGCCACAACATTCATGGAAACAATTCCAAATCTACATGGATATCATCCTCCATCCATCACATTACCCTTGAAAGGGAATGCAAAGGTTTAAGTAGTGGAGGAGCACATAGGGCACCAATAGGAGGTTCTCAAACTATTGAAGTAAAACTTGGTTATGGCACAAAATAGGATGAAACAAAAAGCATATCAACAATGTAGTGAAAGGGAATTTAAAGTGGGGGATTGGGTATTTATGAGGCTACAACCATAAAAACAAATTTCCCTCAAGCAACAAAAGAAGGAAATAAATTAACACCCAAATATTATGGCCCCTATAAGGTTTTTCAAAGGATTGGAAGTATGGCTTACAAATTGGAGTTTCCCCATCTTCACATGTACATCGAGTCTTCCATGTTTCTTTCTTAAAGAAATTAATCGGAAACAATATCACAATCCAAATTATTTTACTAGATATTTATGAAGAAGGGAAAATAATACTAGAAGTAGAAACAATGCTTGAAATAAGGATTAAGAAGATGAGAAATCGAGCAATTACTGAGTAACTCGTCAAATGGAAGAACCTACCAATGAAAGAGATGACATGGGAAGATGATCTCTTTATGTATAAACACCTGCAGTTAGTCAAGTGTTGAGGATAACACTTGTTTGAAAGGGGGGCGGGGGGCATGTTAAGTTCTAGAAAAATCCCCATGTTAAGTATAAAACCACTTATTAATCACTAGATATTGAATTATTACATTTATAGTGTTATATTTCTATGTAGTCTAGAACCCTTCATTGTACCCTTTCATTATAATTGTACCCTTTGTCTCTCTCTCTCTCTCTCTCTCTCTCTCACATACACACACACACACCAAGGAGACCTAGACTTAGGATCATAATATCTCATATATCATATTGTCATCTCATAATGACCATCCTTGTACCCACATGTGTGTCTTTGTTATCATATGCTCCCTCTATGATTTCCTCTACCTTAGTAAACGAAGAATTGTAACCAATTGAAACCATGTGAGATGTGAAATTGCCTTCAAGATCAAAACCCTTACATGCTTCAACTTCATTCATATGGAAAGAATCAAAGTATCCACCCATATCGACCACGTTATATGAACTTTTCATTGAAATACCAACCATCTCAAAAGGCACAAGAATGAATTGCCATTTTTTCTTTTTATCGAAGAAAGTAGACCACAATTTGTACTGTCTACATAGCTCAAAAATAAAAAATATATCACATACAAAATGAGGAAGGAAGAAGGGTTTCCATTAAAAACCAAAATTTCTTATGTATGTGAATTTTTCCTTGAATATACATACTCCTTTTCCAACAAGAAATTTTACAGCCGCCTCTGTGAGCTTGTCTGGTTCCATCCTTGTAAGCATACATATGNNTCAAAGGAATCATGAATTTCATAAAAATGAAAAGTTTCCTTATGTATCCATAACATGGGATACCAAAATTGAGTTGGGTCCTCATTGGCCCTTGGGGGCATACACTCAAATGTATTGCAGTAAACTAGAAAAAAAAAAAAGATAAGAGATCATGAAGAACCTCTTGGTTTGAATGAAATTTGAAAGCTAGTGGGAAATCTCATTAGAGAAAATTTGGGCCTAGTTGAAAATCACCCTTGATCGTACACATAAGTGAAGAATATACATGACATACCTAGGGATATAGGTAGTCGATTCATGACCAAACAAGTGTGCAAAAAGCCATGAAAAATCCTTATATAGTTGGGATAACATGCATATGTTAATCTGGGTGGGATTATCCAACCCAACAAAGGGTTGAACCAAAATATCCTTGAGCATCCAAAAAGAATCTATTTTAGAGAGTCTAAGGACTCTATCTAGTACTGTAAGTCACAACATATTTCTAAAAGTATTTGGAGTAAATGGGATATGCATATTTCCACTTCCCTTTACCTCGACCAATCTAAGCTTAGAATCGAACCTATTAGCACACCACAATATTGTTGAGATCATTTCCTGTTTCTAGGTTTTTCCTTCCTCGCTCTATTTTCCCAACTTTTTTTTTCCATTTATTTTCCCTCTTCTAAACCTCCCCTTGTTTCCCTCTTTCTTTTATCCCTTCTTCTCTCCCTTTCTAGTTACCATACTTAGTCATTTTTCAATGATCGTAGGTTGACCAACCTTCATCTCCATCCATTTTCCCATATCATAAGTCCATTGTAACATAAGTCCACTGGTGGGTTGGCAGACCTAAATCTCCATCCATTTTCCCATCTCTATTTTCCCAACTTCTATTTTTCCATTTCTTTTTCCTCTTCTACACATCCCCTTGTTTCCCTCTTTCTTTTATCCCTTCTTCTCTCCCTTTCTAGTTACCATACTTAGTCATTTTTCAGTGATTGCAGGTTGGCGGGTTGCCGGGTTGGTGGACCTCAATATCCATCCATTTTCCTACATCATAAGTCCACTACTACACTACAATTAGCCATTTTTTCAACTTTGTGGGTTCGTGGGTTTGAGCCCTCATGTTGTTCCCAAAATGAGGGCTAAGTGATCTCCACTTTTCACCCAAAGTTCCGTGATATACATTTTGACCATCATATTTCTCACAGGTGTCGGCCCCTAAGTATTTTATTCCTTCTACATGCAATTCTGACTGACTGCCTTTCTACACTTAACTTATTTTTTGATCATCCATAATCGCGGGTTGGAGGGTTCATGAAAATCTCCATATTCAAATTTTCTCTCGTCAGTCCCTACCATCCTCTTGATTTTACCAATATGCATTAAGTATTGTTTAATGCTAAAAAGTGTTGTGCAGGCTCCGACAATATCTTCATTAATGGTGAAAGGCTCGAGGAATTCTCATTAAATTGCATTAAGTCCCCATTTTCCAAGGGATTATATTATCGTCATCTCTCTGAAAATATTTATTTGAATTCATTATCCAACTAAAGAACTACTCTCTTAAACCTATGGGAGAATTAGCTAGAAAACAATTTTGCAGTGATACTTTAAATATATTTGTTTGCGAAGATGAGAACTTTCAGTGGTCAAGAGCGTATTCATATTACTCCTATCCTCTTGCACATAAAGATGTATTTTTGGCATCTGGAATCGCTCGCACTAGGTGTGTTCCTGAGGTTTTTTACTGTAAAGAACTTGTTTCATGGTGTGTTGAGAAGTACGTGCCAAGCCATAGAATTATACAACTCCAAGATCATTCTCTAATTTCCTTCTCACCACAAGTTTTTTGCAAGATATTGAAGCTCCCAGAGCCGACGTTCATCTTCAAAGGAGAAGACTACAGGGATTTTATAATGAAACATAACAATGGGATTTACCTCCTTCCTGAATATTTGGAGAATCATGTGTCTATTCCAGAAGACATGACTAGGGTCCAGGTTGAGTCTTTCAAAAACCCCTATCGATAAATTGTGTGGTTGTTTACCAGGTTGATAGGTAGGAAAGAACTGCTACTATTTCTCACATGATTTTATATATTCTATATTTTACAGTGAAATAACATCCCATATTTGACTGGGGAAAACTGATTTCTATCGAAATCTCGTCCCATTTATCACACTATAAAAAAGACATTTTTTTTTTTATGGATTCTTATCTAATATTCACTATTGCATATTGTTGTCAATTTCCAAACTTGACCATAAGTAAGAGGGTGAATCATGAAATAGATGTAGTTACCTTCTGGTGTCAGGCACTATGGAGACATAAGACCCCTTTGTATTTTTATGAAGTTTATAATGATTTTGTCTCAGTCTTCAAAAGGGTTGTTGTTGAGCGAAAATACTCCAAGGATATCAGACCAAGATAATAGATTCTTATAGAAAAAAGGAACGATAGAACAAATGGAGAATCACAGTGTCATAAGGATATCATGTTCCAAATAAAATCCTTCCTTTCTTATGTATCATGTATTTGAAAAATTATTCATTACAGAGGTGGAAAATCAGTATAACTTCTCGCTACATTTTTTCCATGAAAAAAGGAAAAAGCAATTTATTCCCTTTCCTTGGAAGATTCAATATTTTATGTTTAGAAACATAAATTAAATTGATGAGTTTGCAAATCATTTCAACAATGTGAATTTAAAGTATGCTGAAAATATAAAGGGATTTGATCCTAATAAAATATTTGTAGAACATATTCTTTTGGTGGGATTCAGTAAATCATTCATCCAAACTATCTTGAATGAAGAATAAGAAAGTAACAACCAAAGTACTCATGTACAGAATGCTCGTGACCTAGAAACACTACTTAGTACTAATGATTTTTATAAGCAAAAGGGAAAAGGTCCTAGTGAAAGGAGTGCCCAGTCTCCAGTTGTTACTCCCAAAAATACCACACCCCGGAGAAATGCTCCAACAAATCACCCAGTTAGAAAGGTTGTCAATAGTAGTTGAAGTGGAGGGGGAGAGAATAATCCCCCCCCTGGGAAAATCGAGAGTTCACATAAGCTCCCTGTGAGAAAGAAAATGAAGAATTTAGTGCAGGAGGAAGAGGATAATATCATAGAAAACAACAACCAAAGATTTTCTCTGAAGGACATGGAGTTAGAGGTAGATGTTGAGAAAATATTTCCCGCAATGGAACAACCAGAAAATATGGCTCAAAAAAAATCTTTATTGGAAGTTGTTGTAAATGATACCTTTAGTGAAGAGGAATCCTTTACTTTTTGAAGTGTTTTTTTTATAAGGGGCCTAAAAATTTGATTGTAGAAAGAGGTGACCAGAAGAGTAAAAAGGGAAAATCTCACTCAAAGGTCGACTTGAAGGACATGCGACCATCCCAAATTTCTAAAATACATAGGGCAACTGGGGATGCCCTTGACGATTATATTGATGGTATGGAAGTTGAAAATGCTACGTTAAAAGAAAGGATCAGAGAATTGGAAAATGCCTTAATGCCTCTTCCAATCCTGGAAATTCCTTTGGAAATGGTTAAACCAACTACACCTGCCATTAAGTTAAAATGATCTTCTAGTTTACTCACAAAAGTCTAAAGTTATGTAGAGAAAAACATTAAAAAGAGAATGTCACTGGTAACAGAAGAATGGGAGGTATAAAAAAATATTGTTTCTTTTGGTTCAAGGGAACATGATTTTCATGCGTATCTACAAGTTGATTTAGAAAATGAAGAAGGTTTCTACGCTAATGTTGTATATCCATTTGGAATAAAAGTCTCAAATATGATAGAATTGAAAAAAAGAGAAGAGGATTTGTCTTCTCCGAGTTGGATTAAACAACTAAATGCTTTTTGGAAGGAAAAGATCAAGAATTTGAATAACAATGTCAAAGCATGCAGTGAAGCCATACTAAAAAGAGAAGAATTATTCAAAAGACTTGTTATCACATGAAGTTGTCATGGGTCAAATTTCTCTTTAGGTTTTAATTTTTATCCACTAGTCTTTTTCAGTTTTTTTTTTTTTTCTCCTTATGGTTTTCCTAGGATAACTCAAATAAATGAAAGTTTGGGAAATTGTTAAGCCCTAATATTGGCTCATTACCCCTTAATTGGGGCATATTATATTAGTAATGTTATTTTATTTATGTCGGCTTTAGGCCATTATTTGTAATTATACCTCCTAGTCTCCTATATATACCAAGGAGACATTTTCATTTTGAATCATCTTGTACTTGAACATTTAAGTGGGGTAGAAGGAGGTTGCCCCCTCGAAGAGGCTTATTATCTGAAATTATCTCAGTTTCAAGGTTTTGAGTACTTTTCCTGAGGTTTTTCCATGCTATATTGATGTTTGGTTCTTAACATATGGTTTCAGAGCTCAAGGTCTTGGGGTTTCGCTACTACATCTGAGACATCGTGGAATTTTTGCTATAAATTTTTTTATACAATGTTTCAGAAGGAAATTCTGGGAGGGTATTTAGCACATGGATCAAGGTACATTGGGTTGAAAATTTATCTCCTGAGGCCTTATAATTTCTGAGATACAACCTGTACAATATAGGGTTCTGGAATCATCCTTAAATGAGTCATTGTGGAATTTTCGCTATAAAAAAATTTCTGTAACATTTCAGACCTTGAACTCTAGAGGAAATTTACAGAAATTAGTACGGTATCTTTGGTAAACATTTCATCTTCTGGGTCATCTTAAATTTGTAGATACACCTTGTGTAAGATAGGGTATCTGACTAGTCCTATTGAGTAGTCTCAAGAAGGTGTTCTAGGTAAAACAAGCATAACTTCTTGCTGGAGTATCCAAATTGAGTGGGACTAGTTGCATTGGATCGTGGACAGTCTGTAGTATTTGGGGTACGAGTTTCAGAATTTGATATCAATTATTTTGTGTCGAGAATTCTATACAAGTGAGATCTCTTGGAAAGGCCAAAAATCGGCAAGCTGTGAGGAAGTTACCATAAATTCCACTTGGCACATCCAATTTCAATCAGACCTATGGCATTGCGAAGAAGAAATATCATAGAAATACCTAAAATAAAGTTTCATACCCAGAAGGGCCGAAACTTGGGAGATATAATAGAATAAATATTGTCTAGCAGAACCACCTCAAAATCAAGACTCAAAAGTGATATTTGGCCAACATGCCACCCAAAAAGGGACCTTCTACACCAAATAAGCCTCCAGAAAATCCTAATTGGACTCTTGATGAAGGTGAAGAAATGCGTAGGGACATAAATGATTTACAAAAGAAGACAATAACCAAAGATGAACTACAAGAGATGAGGGATTCAATGGAAGCCATGTTGGATACTAAGATGGATTCAATGGAAGCTAAGATGGATTCAATGGAAGCTAAGTTGGATACTAAGATGGATTCAATGGAAGCTAATATCATGGAAGTAATGAAAAATTTCGTAATAGAGAAGACATCCAAAAGTGAAAATTCATCCCATGAAATTCATGATGAGGACACAAGGAAGGTTAATCAAGAATGGAGAAACTCCAACTTTGGTTTGAAGACCAACCACGTTCCTAAGATTGATATGAGAAAGTTTGATGGAAAGGACCCAATCACATGGA
>JASDQU010194294.1:13297-24100 GCA_032191745.1 Picea mariana | reverse complement strand
AAAACTTATTGCCGAAAAGAAAATATTCGGACGACCAAATTTCTATACGCAAATCGAGGGCGCAGTTATTGCTCCGTTCGATTTGACATTTATTTTTTCGGCCGAAAAATAGTTCAGCCGAAAATAATATCTTTCGGTCGAAAAATATTTTTAGTTCGGCCGAAAAAAGGTTTTTTGAAATTTTGGAGACCAGATTGTCACAAAAGTGTAACCCACCTTCGTGATTCCACCCATTTGTGAGTTGGATTCTCAAAACTAATTTCCTTTTTACAATTAAATGAATAATACGTGAGATTCTCAAACTCACTTCCAACATTAATCATTTTTTCAATGTACCTGACTAATACATGAGTTTCCCATTCTCATTTTAAGTTAATCATTTTTACAATTTAATTTAAATTCATTCATGAGCATTAATTATTCTTTGCTACCTACTATCAAACTTTTTAATGATTTATCTCATGATGTGTAAAGTCGAAATTTTCCATGTAATGATCATTTATTATTCTAATTATTTTTATTAATATTATTAGTTTGGACATATGATTCAATAATGTCTTCAATGGAAAGGTTGTTTTTTAAGCTCATAACAATTTATTGTTAGAAATTTCCTTATATTTTATGGTAGATGTAATGATCGACATTTATATAGTCATTTAATGAGACATTTTTACGTCCTTGTTACRTCCAATRTTTAGACTCTTAGTTGTAAAAACAACATTTTTGTTGGATTATCTAGATAGAGTGATGTTGATGGTTTTTGAGTGGTAAATCACCCAAAATATTTCAGTTTCTTCACGCGAGTGTATTTTTATATTTTTATATGTGAATTTTTAGTAGTCACCAATGCCTTTGTTACAACATACTGGTAGTGAGGACATGTGATATTATGAGAGTGAGAAAACCATCTTATTTAAAAGGCGTCATCGTTTGTCCTTCATTATAATCTCTATGGAAATGTAAGTCTTACTCTTTTTCACACTCATTATTAGATTTATTCAACTAAATATTTATCAAATTCACCTATCAATTATTAGTTTAAAGCTTATAAATATACAAATACAAAAACATAAATAAATTTAACACTTCATGCCATCACAATAAATTTTAACCCAAATTTCAAAATACATTCGATTAAAATAACTCTTAAAAAAACATATAAGGTTTCACCATGTCCAAAATACATTCGATTAAAATAACTCCTAAAAAAACATATAAGCTTTCACCATGTGCTCACACTTCATACATTTACACTAGTTGCTAGCAACAATCTAAGATTTGAAATCTCAAAATGGCAACAATCCACCCTTAATGTAACCTATGCATTATTTAATGTAACCTATGCTATTATGCATGGAAAATTTTCAAATCTCGCTAAGAACACACAAGTATTTAAACATAAATTTAAGCTCACTTTGGTGAATAAATTTAAACATAAAATAAACGAGGTGTAGTATTGGAGGTCAATGAAAGCACTAGTATGGTTAACCATGATATAGTTAAGTTTTATTAACCGATAGGKAAATTGGAGAAAATTTAAATTAACATTTTTCTTTATTAAAATGAATGAAATTGATTTAGATATCCATCATTCAAAGTTAATTTTAATGTAATTGTGGATTGGGGTTACTAGAAGGCTCTCCTTTTTTCCAACTAAGATAAGATCAAATATCATTCAAGATTAAATCGACATATATTCAACTAAGGTAATATTTATTAAAGAATATTTGTAAGGATTAGGGTAGGGTATGTATACCTTCGTAGACTTTATTAGTCAAATTAGGCGGAGGGGGTCCCTTGTCCCACAAACAAGAGGGTCTCATACACTAATTTGATATGCTGACTTAACTGTGACTTTAAAAATAAATTATTATTATTATTATTATATTCGATTAGGGTAAATCTAGATTGATTTTTACCTTCATTGAAATGGATGAGGTTAACTTAGAACTAGATATGCATCGTTCAAGGTTAAGTTGACATGTATTGAGTTCTTTTTAACGCCATGCTTAAAGGTTGACGTGGATCTCGTTCAAGATCATTAACTCATCAAGGTTGTTGCGATGGATCCCTAAATTATACTCCGTAACAAGGTCAACTCGAATTAATTGCATGACTTTGAATCATGATAGAATATTATGTGATGATTACTTTTCACACCCCGTCCATGACGATAGAATATTGTGTGATCCTTTGTTTTCACGCATAGAGATTTCATGTATTAAGAATGAGGGTTGCAAGAATTTCATTGGTTAGCATAGATAAAATGTGTTCCAACCATAAATGTGTATTTAATAAGAAAGGGGAGTATGGCATGGTAAAAATTAATATTGATTTATTTTTATATTAATTTTTTAATGTATATATAATTTTTAATTTTAGATATATTTATATATGTAATTTATTTATATCAATTGGGTTTAGTTTGAATAATTGTGTGATAGAGTGTTATTTTTTGTATTTAAATTTTATATTTTTAATGAATAATAAAGTTTATGTTTCAAGTTTCAATTCTTTCTTAATTTCAATTATTTCTTTGCATCATAATCTATTTAAATTTAGTGATGATAGTGTATTTAA
The DNA here is from genome assembly GCA_032191745.1 of Picea mariana. Taxonomy (NCBI): domain Eukaryota; kingdom Viridiplantae; phylum Streptophyta; class Pinopsida; order Pinales; family Pinaceae; genus Picea; species Picea mariana. Next base: position 21,520 of record JASDQU010194294.1, on the reverse strand, counting down.
TCATATTTATATTTTAAAGTTCAATAATTTAATTAAGAATCAACATCCTTATATTACCTTTTCTTAAATTTTTAATAATTTTTATTAGAATTCTAAATTATGTTAGAAAGTTTCTTATCCTTCATATTAACTATTTTATATTTCATATTAAATACTTAATCGTAGCTTTTCTTTTGATGCAATATTATTGTACATAATCTTATTTTGAAATTAAAAACTTTTTTTTATTCTAATATTAATGAAATAGATAAACAGATGATTTTTATATAAAAAAGTGATTTAAAATTCTAACTATTACCAGCATTAAAAAAATCTCAAAATTTGATACTTTAAAAAACAAAACACATATATATCTTCAGTATGGTCATAAAGACTATAACAAAACTTAAAAAACAATTTATAAGATAAAGAAGCATAAGCATGACCCTTGGTTTGAGAATAAGCATGTATATGTATTGATCGAGTATTGAGAACTCCAACGCTATAGATCATTGTAGTTTGGCCCAATAAGGTTAGTGTCAATGCCACTTGGGTACTAACCAACATTTCCGAATGATATGTTTCTCAATGTCCAAGATAACAAAGGTGAGGGTTAGAAATATATCGTTTCCCTACATAAGGGAGGTTGGCATTCATGCCTCCATTTTCTCACCTCCTTAACTACATAGTCAACCTAATGACATGATTGACCATTTGATCTCTATCAAGAATGAGATGACTAGGCAAAGGGTTTATATGCGGATACCGTGTCGTTTTGCAAGTGACACTTCCCAAAATCTCTTGTGGTTGCCGTGGTTATGATTGGTGTATTTTCATCTTTACTTTGTTATACTCACCACCACAAAATTATACGCATAGTATAAATTAAAGTGGTGTGATACTATCAAAAAAAAATTAATATAATTTTTTAATAAGAAAAATATGTTTTTTTACAATTATCAAAGGACTTAATCTATATATATATATATATATCACAGTTTTAAATTCAGAGGAGGGTAAGGTATATAAATTTTTATAGATTTTAGTATTTAACTAGGAGGTTTTAGTATTATAGTTTTAACTTTTAAGAGAACAAAATAATGAGGCAGATATCCTTTCTAAAAAAGCTATGTTCTTGCCTTAGAGGCACATTTGCTATACAAGGTGGGAAGAAGGTAATAAAGGGCCTTCCACATGGATCAATCTTTGACCGATCTACCTGTTATGAGTGTTGATCTACCTGTTATGACCGCTGGACATGTATTTGGTCTCGGTTATGATGCACCTCTGTTTTGTTTTGGGCAGCCAGCTTTACATGCTTTGACCACATTTCTTGTGCCTATCATGTATGGATAGTTTGATTTTCTCCGCATTTCGCCTTGTACAATCTTATATCCTTCTGAATATAAAGCGCATCTTTTTTCGTTGAAAAAAAAAATAAAGAAGTCTCATACACCAATGTAGTATCTAACTTATCCATCACTATTATTATTATTATGTCTTCTACTTCTTGAACTTCAAATTTAATAAACTCATTATCTAATTAAAAATCTCTCATAATTAAATTAAACATGTTTTAGATGAAAAGTACTTTTCTCTATTACACATATATATTACCAATTAATAATTTATTTTAAAATATTTAACATATTTGAATAAATATATTTTAAATTACAATAATATCAATTTCTATTTATAATTAATGAGTGGATGGTATAGTAAGTTGTGAAGTAATGTATTAACATTGAGAATTTAATTAAAATCCTCAAATAAATGTAAATGAGCAAATAGTGTAAGCTTAAATTCAAATGTTGATAAAAATCAAATATTATATTAATATCAAAATGAATAAAAATACTAAAAAAATTTAATTTATTAATAAAAATATAGAATGTGTAATAATTAAATATTTGAAGATTGTCTACAAAACTTGTAAATGAGCAAATAATGTAAGCTTAAATTCAAATGTTGATAAAAATCAAATATTATATTAATATTAAAATAAATAAAAATATTAAAAAAATAATAATTTATTAATAAAAATATATAATATGTAATAATATTAAATATTATATTAATATTAAAATAAATAAAAATATTAAAAATTTTAATTTATTAATAAAAATATATAATAATTAAATGGAAATTGTTTAAAAAACATAGAATCAAATATTATAATAATACTAAAATGAATAAAAATATAAAAAATATTTACTTTATTAATAAAAATATATAATATGTAATAATTAAACATTTGGAAATTGTTTACAAAACATGAAATGTATTTAATATATATAAAAAATAAAAATTGAGGAACCTACATCATAGTTGATTGGAAGCCATTGTATTTATTTAATTTAAAAAAATATTGTATTAATTTACTAGAATTTAATTAATAATTTGAAATGATATATATCAGATTTGTAATTGTATTTATTTAATATAACAAAATAATTGAGGACCTTACATCATAGTTGATTAGCTAAAACCATTGTATTTATTTAATTTTAAAAAGTTATTGTATTAACTTACTAGAATTTATGATATATATCAGGTTTGTATTTGTGTCTATAAATATATGGTATAGATATACTATGCTTTTTAGAGTGTATATTACCTCTTATTTGTTATTAGAATAATTTTATTAATAATTTGAAATAATATATATCATTTTTAAATGAATAAATATAATAAAAATAACATATACATCAAAAATAATTTATATTAGATTTTTATGTATAAATATATAGTAGTATAGATTCATTTTAATTAGGGATCTATCAAGTGTGGAGAATTTTTTTTATGTGAAAACTTTTTTTAGAATATAAAACTTGAATAATTACTTTTGATAAAACCACTGTTAAAATAAATCTATGTTGATGATTTCAATGATCTATTAATTAAAACTAAAGAAAATAAAAATAAACCAAATTCAAACTATATATATATATAATTTTGTTATTATTATTATTTTAATACGTTTTGTTATGTTACATGTATATCTTTCATACTCTACAGAATGTACAGTATCCATCCAACTATCGAACTCAATTACAACACCAAATCTTCTATGCATCTCGGATATTTCTCACCTTCATCATTAAGCATATGAATAGTTTGAACTAATAATAGAGATACGAGTGATCCAATTCGTGGAAATAATAGATGTTAGTGTGTAGTGCAACGGAGGGTGAGCGATCTAATTAGTTGAAATAATAGATACAGTGCGTGTAATGGACGGTAAAGGCGTTGACTGGCTCACTGTCTGTCCTCGGCGACAAAGGCTTTGACGGGCACAATATGGCTGTTCCAACGGTTTGCTACGCTCATGCATGCTTCGCTGGTCAGCTTAATACATTCAGTTCATGCGATTGAAGTGGTCATGGTCTTGTCCACCTACCCGTGCGGTGTATGACAGGAGAGAGAAAGAGAGCGCAAAGGTCGCGTGTGCATAGTCTGACCAAAAAAWACTTGTTCCTCTTAATAAAAAGAGGAAYGGGTATGTGTTTGGCAGAACCTCCATCTGTCCTAAAGCGAACTGTGGCGCAGCCTGCGGAGTAGGAGATCCGTTCTCTGTTTGTGAAATTGAAATATATATATAGAGATGGRGAGAATACCTTGCTGTGAGAAGGATGCGGTAAAAAGGGGTCAGTGGACACCAGAGGAAGATGCGAAGTTGGTCACCTATATCTCTCAGCATGGAACCAGAAACTGGAGACTCATTCCTAAAAAAGCTGGTCATAAATTCATTCTCTCTTTTCTTTCCATGTTTAATGGACTAAATCGTTTCATTCTTCTTTGTTTGCATTGCGATATATTCACTTCTTGGCTTACTAGTGATATATATATGCAGCTATGGATTGAAATGATATATATTTAGGCTGAGATTGAATTTCTAAAGATCTAATTCATGTGCTCAGGTTTACAGAGATGTGGAAAAAGCTGCAGGCTCAGGTGGACTAATTATCTTCGCCCAGATCTCAAGCATGGAGAATTTACCTCGGACGAAGAGCAAAGTATTGTCAAATTGCATTCAGTTGTTGGCAACAGGTATTTTTTGGCTACCTTTTTATAAAATAAATTTATTTTCCCTTAAAAATAATTAAAATTTTATAAAAATTATATAAAAATTTTAAAAATTTGAATATTTATACAAAACTAACACATATTTTTACATTCTAATATAAATTTCTACCAATAAAATTAAATTATTATCCATAAACATTGATAAGCACTTCTCTTTTAAAGAAACTTCTAACTTATAACCAGGCTTGCACATAAGTAGCGTTTTTTTACTAAAATACTGTTTGGTTGTCTAATATTTATTGTCGTTTACTTGGCTGTCTCTTAAAGGAGAAATTAAACAGTCAAATACACTTCTTTTATAACCTCAAATAATTCCTTTCTTTTTCATTTTCTATGGAATCAAATTCCATTATAATTTCTATATTATAAAATCTCCTCCACATTCCTTTTCTATGGAATTGAATTACATTGTCCAATTAGGAGTTATGGCTGTAAGGGCTTGGCAAGGGACAATAGAGACCTGAATTATTTCTGCTGCTGAACGGCTTGGCAAAAAACAATAGAGAGATGAATTATTTTGGCTGCTAATTTTAGCTTCTGCATGATTATGGATGCACTAGTTATAACTAAAAACACGATGCTATATGAGTGCTCCTTGAATATATAATTTGAGTGGAGAGAACATTAGCTATTTGTTTGTACTTGCAGATGGTCATTGATTGCTGCCCAGCTTCCCGGACGAACGGACAATGATGTGAAGAATCACTGGAACACGAAGCTGAAAAAGAAGCTGTCTGGAATGGGAATCGATCCCGTGACCCACAAACCCTTCTCCCACTTGATGGCCGAGATAGCAAGCACATTGGCTCCTCCCCAGGTAGCCCACCTTGCAGAAGCTGCTCTCGGATGCTTCAAGGACGAGATGCTCCATCTCCTGACCAAGAAACGCATCGACTGGCAACTGGAGAAAACAGCCTGCAATGCCACTCAACCTGCGAATCGAATCTGGGACCTTCCTCCAAGAAACAGTTTCTGTCATGAGAATAGAGCAAAGGACAAGAGATCAGTTGATGGCGAGAATTCAAAGGCAGTCGAATCGAATATATTCACCAACCAACCGGCGATTTCGCCATCCAAGCCATGGGATTCAGAGCAGATTAACGCTGACGTCAAAGATCTAAGCACCTGTAGCGGACTTAATGGCATGTATTCCTCCTTTCTGCAGCCTCCCGGGCCAACATATCGTTATTCATCGACGTTGTTTACAGGGGGTGGAATAACTAGCAAGTATGAGGTCACACCGAGTCCATGGACGGTCCAAGATCCTGGTCAAGCCGAGAACTTGGACAGGACCTCGATTTTAACATCTTCGCCAGCATTAAAGGCCAGCCATGAAAAGCAGCAACAGGGTGTGGAAGGTGGTGGAAGCAGCATGGCCCTTTGGAAGCTGCAAGTGGAATGTAATGACGATGAAGAGGGATCTCCATGGAGTCAGAGTGCGTGTAGTGGAAGCACCTGCACAGCAGCCGATCGACATGGGTTTCCTCCTCCTCAGATAAAGGAAGAAGAAGACGAGGAGGAGGAGGAAGAGGCGGCCTCTGATGGTGGTGGTGCTAGTGTAAAGGGTGTTGAAGCGTTCAACTCTGACTGTGTGTTGTGGGATCTGTCTGATGACCTCATCAACCCTATCCTGTAGGCGTCTTACATAGGATCCCTTTTAATGTATTACCAGTGGGTTATATGTTATTGCATTTATCAAGTGGGATGTTAAAGGTTAAGGTTGACTCGCACTGTAGTTTTTCCATAATATAGAAGTATGTTGGCTTTTTCACGTCATTATGGTACATATACGGTATCTGTGTAAAATAAAATAATTAGCACAATCTGCGTAAAATAAGATAATGCATGCTACAATCATGCCATATGCCATAAGATATGGATAGGTTTGCATTACATACATGTTTGGTTAACTATGTTCTATGTACCCTGTAGCTTGATATGGCTAGGGTTTGTACTGCAACATGTTTGGGTACCTCTGTAATCTGTACCCTTGTTATCTTAATTACATTCTGCACCTTTCCACTTTTCTGGTTTACAATCCTTTCTCTTACGTTGCTCTGCTTGCCTAGGCTCAAAAGTAGGAATGCTCTGTTAAATGTTTCAATAAGAGCCATAGTGCTTACACTAACTCGGAATAAGATGGTCAAGAAAATGAGAAGGTTAAACTGCAACTACTACGATACAAACAACCTTAAACTGCAACTACTACGATACAAACAACCTTAAACTGTAACTATTTCGCGCCTTAGCACATTGATTGTAAGTTTCGGTAATGGAACGGGGTAGCAGCAAAGTTATTTTTCTTTTGTGGCTACTCGTTGAACAACTGCCATGGCTCTTTCCACTCTGTATATTGTTATTTTTTACATAATCTAAAGTCAGCCACTTTGCTGTTGTCCCGTCAGACAAGGATGAGATAAAAATCTTACCAATCTGCCGTTTGATGCGGGGTATTCAAATCACTCCATATTCGTTTGAATTCGAGGTGAAGAATTTCTGAAATATCAGTTTGTGAAGAATTTCTGAAATTTGAGTTTGTATTTTGTAATTGCTTAAATTGTAATTTTAAACATTTATGATGAGTAGATTCAGAATTTCGAAATTAATTCATGAACAAACTTTGCAACTGATGAAATTACAATTTTATATTTAACTGAAAATTCCATCTTAATTTTATCAGAAAAGTTACTGAATAAGGGGATACTAGCACAGCTGCTAACTCGTGGCTGGTGAAAAGGCTTACAACTGAGGAAATTCGAGGTAGAGGAAACGCGTGGATAGTTGATTAAATCTGTGATAGCATGGAAACATAGCTTGTCTAATACGTGTAATTTACTTCCAAGAATGAAGTTGAAGGAGTGCCTACARTGGTAATCTCAAAGGTTAATTATTTAAACGTGGCAATCATATGATGTTACAGTAAATTCTTAATATGATTAGGTAAATGTTAAAAAGTAAACAGGTTAACTGATGCATTCATAAATGCAAGGAAGTTATCAACAATAAATCTGATTCATTGATTTTGGAGGACAACTAAGAATATACCAGCATCTTTAATATGTAAAAATCATTAATTGTGCCCATCTCCAATAAGTATACACCTATCTAGGTAAATATAATGAATTACCACCTCAATATGTAATTGAGTGATTTCTTAATATGATTAAGTAAATGTTAAAAAGTAAACAGGTTAACTGATGCATTCATAAATGCAAGGAAGTTATCAACAATAAATYTGACTAGTTGATTTTGGAGGACAATTAAGAATATACCGACATCTTCAWTGTGTAGTTATCAGATTATCGGCTGTCAAGAATGTGAAAAGACTTTGCCTTGGGATGGCGGCTGTTGAACTCTTGAGCAGCAATGTGTAGTTATCAGATTATAATTTAAGATTACAAGATCATTAATTGTGCCCATCTCCAATAAATATATGCCTTTCGAAGTAATAAATGCCCTTATCCCCACATTAATCGGACCGACTCGATAGTCAAGAATGCGAACGATGGCGGCTGTCGAACTCTTGAGCAGCGACAAATTAAGGGAAAAAAGTAAACAGAAATGGTTGAAGATATTTTCATTCACGTGGAATATGTGTGCCCGTCGTTCTCGTTACTGTATGTATGTGGCGTATCATAAGGTGACATATCCTAATCAATTATCAATGCTTGGAAGACACAGCTAGTCCCATACGGCACGGCATCTTCCTTGGCGTATCCGTTATAGACTTTCAATCCATCTGCAGATCAATCGAGCTCCTTATAAATCCAACGCCCTCGCATCCATTTTTCAAGTGTCTCATGAGAAAAAATGGCAGCGTTTAAAGACCGATCGAAGAGCATCCAGATTGGATGTGTGGCCATCTTTTGTTGTTCAATTCTCGCATGTAAATTAGCATTACCTTGCATTTTTTCTTCCTAATTTGATAAATGCTTCATACAATAGAATTGTTATTCAAAGCTTTAAATTCGACATGGTCGCTGTATTAAACTGATTATAATTCAATTAGGTGCGCAGATGGTGATAAAATAGGAGTGAACTACGGCATGGACGGAGACAATCTTCCATCTCCAGACGAGGTGCTAACTTTGATGAACAACAGCAACATCGGGAAAATCAGGATTTTCCAAGCAAATAAAGATGCACTGAAAGATTTCG
>JASDQU010194293.1:0-19800 GCA_032191745.1 Picea mariana | reverse complement strand
TTGTTAGTAAGACTTTTTGTTAATATATGATTTACTTTAGGGTTAGGCTTTATAGTTATATTAACAAATGGCTAATATATCGTGATTATATTATGCATTATAGGAATGTTAATACATGGTTGAAATATTAGAGTATATTATATTGTGATGGATAATATTAGTACATGGCTAGGGGTTATGCTATCATAGAGTTGGAGGTTGTATTAATAGTGGATGAGTTGGAGGTTGTATTAATAGTGGATGAATGGTTATATACGACTTATTGTTAACATCAATATTTTTCACTTTTTAAAGGGGTAAAAATACATTTTTTTTGAAATTATGGTCATAATAAATAGCACTGTTGCTCATTCTCACGAGCTTTGGTATCTGTAATTAAAATTGTTCATTCTCATTCTATTTGTTGCCCAATGAATAAAATAAAAAAATGTCCATAGGAGCAATTCCCAAAGATTAGCCTTGAAATTCCCAAGTAACATAATCTACAGACCTCAGGTAATTACCAATCCAGGGAGAGAACTACACCATAGGAGATAGGGTGAGGCGGATGAGGGCCACCGTGCAAAATCTGAAGCACCAACAATGAACAAAACCTCCAAGCAAAGATCCAAAAGGAACCGAACAGCTTAGAGAGACCCAATACGCAAAATCTGAAACCGCCCCAACAACGAACAAAACCTCCCAAAACCCTTAAAGACCCAACATCGATATAAAGAACCATAACAAGACCCAATACGCAACATCTGAACCCCAGAGCACCCAAAATCTGAAGCCCCAACAACAGAGCACCAAAACAAATTTATATATCAGAACACCAAAGCAAAACTATTGAAGCCCAACACACTGAACAAAGACTCCAAAGCACTGATAAGAGACGATAAGGGATTCTTTCTTGAATGATGTGTTGAACCCCAGAGCACCCAAAATCTGAAGCCCCAACAACAGAGCACCAAAACAAATTTATATATCAGAACACCAAAGCAAAACTATTGAAGCCCAACACACTGAACAAAGACTCCAAAGCACTGATAAGAGACGATAAGGGATTCTTACTTGAATGATGTTTTGAACCAGGGTTAACCACCACCATGAGCTATCAGCGAACACACCACTTGCATATTGAGCCATTATTCCCCTGAATTCAGAGAATTTGCAGCGCGTTTCAAAACGTCGGCTGTGGGCTGTGTTTAGCATGTGCGATGCTTGCATAGTAGTGATGCTCTTTGTATCCCATTGCTCGCTTGATATCACCAGAGGTCGTCACTGCTTTGACATGTTGGTTGGTGGATACGTAATGTGCTCTCATGTTTGGTAAATTGTAAATAAATTTGGGGGATGGGATGAACATGCCCCCTTTATTTTAAGGATTTCTTCATTCAATTCTGTGGTTTCATGCCCTCAAAGTGTTGGCTGAGATCCTTGGGACCGAAGAAGGTAACCTCTTGAAAACAAAGGGTTTCATTTTGAACTTCGGCAATGAGTGATACTAACTTGCTATAAGAAGAAGTCCCTTTTAGAGTTTGTTCAAAAGGTCGGCAATTATGTTTGAATTGCCAATGATGATCAAAGTCATTAAAGAAGAAGTCCCTTTTAGAGTTGTTCAAAGGTCGATAATTATGTTTGAATGACCAATGATGATCAGAGTCATTATTCTATCTGCATATAGCAATAACAATCCTTGAAGAGCATACACCTCTACGTAATTGTCCTTGAGCGTGGCACATAAGTCAATTTTCTTTCCCTTGAGATTAAGAATAATACCAGCGGGTCTAACCACTCCTAATGTCACTCTTTATTTTCAAATACCTTTCTTATTATCAATTTTTCTAAAACTTTTTTTAAATACTTTTCTTATTATCAATTTTTCTAAATCTTTAACTTGGAGGAAAATCTTTTTAGTTATTGATACCATCATCATGTCACTCTTTTTTTTCAAATACCTTTCTTATTATCAATTTTTCTTAACTTTTGACTTTTTGCAAATACCTTTCTTATTATCAATTTTTCTAAATCTTTAACTTGGAGGAAAATCTTTTTAGTTATTGATACCATCATCATTTGAAAGATTTTTCATTCCCTTCTTTACAATGATGCTATTATAGAAATTTTCCCTAATAGGAAGATCTTTGTTTACATAACTGTTATTGGAACTTTTTATAACATTGCTTTGGAAAATGAATACATGTGTTTCATTTTTTTTGTTTGCTAGTTTGTTCGTGACCCGTGGGATTAGCTTGTGGTTGAGAAATCGCGATTCAGGGGCATCTAAGCCGTCAAAATCACCTGGGGATCGCACCTGGTCTGAGCCACACCAACCCTTAACATGACTGGATTTTTTTGTTCCCGCAGGTTTCAAACCAGTGACTTAACATCACAAAGTGCCTTAATAACACACTCACACTCCATCACCAACTACACCTCAAGGATTAATACTATCAATAAAATCATCACTTAAATTTTGATTACTATCCACATCATTAATGATGTTATTAAACCATTGAAAAGGACCATCTTCATATTCTTCCCATTCAACATATTATTAATAATATTATTAAAACATTGAAAAGAATTATCATCATATTCTTCCTCTTCAATAGACTAAAAAATTCCTAATAAACATTTTTAGTCTCATGCTTAAAAGTTTAAGAAATTAGGAAGTTGCTAATAAACATTTTCAGTCTCATGGTTTGTGTTACCATCAAACTTTTCACTAAGTAAAAAATATACCTCTTCATGTTATTGATAGTGTTTTCCTAATATTTTCTGAAACTAAAATAAAATGTATGTGAACAATTATATATTGATACTTTAAAAATGTAAACTTATCTATTAGATGAATATATGATTTCTTCAACTAATATATATAATTTTTTTTGAACTTAAAAAATAAAATGATCTAATAAGATGAACATATGATTTCTTCAACTAATATATATAATAATAATAATATAACTATCCACCTTCACATTTTTTTTAACTTAAAAAATAAGATTATCTAATAGGAATTATATAACATGTTTATTATTTAATATTTTATTTTATAATCTTTTTATTTTAATGTTTTAATTTGAAAAATAAAATAATTTCACCTGAATTATATACCATATTATTTAAAATTTTATTTAATGATTTTTTATTTTAATGTTTAAAATTTTATTTAATAATCTTTTTATTTTAATGTTTAAAATTTTATTTAATAATTTTTTTTATTTTAATGTTTAAAGATATTTGTAGTAAATATAGTTTGTATTATTTGATTCATTCATTTTTGAATTTTGAAGAGTATAGAGTAAAAAATGGTTGAAATTCATGAAGGTGTTTAGTTTGATTAAGGTGAAACTCAATAAAGAGCATTGAACAATTAAAAAGTTTGTGAAAATTTTCAATTTTCATCATTTATGAATGTTTTTAAAGAAGAAAATCTAAACTTTGATTTTTTTTGCTTATTAATTTTTAAAAGCTCAAATACTACATTATAATAGTGAGTTATCACAACAAGCAAGCACTATAATAATGATTGCTATGACATAAATGTACTTGCATTACCATCAATGATATACTCCAATTATGGAAAGCAAGACAATCATAGAGAATTTTAAACCTTTATATTTGAAGTTGTTAATTTTAAGTTGATAAAGTAATTGATTCCCCCTTTTATTTATTTCCAAGAACATGAAGAATCCTCTAACATAAGGAATAAGGAATGGTTGATAAAGGTTCTTATATTAAGATTTTTTATGCTTTTGACATAAAATTATAAATATAAATATAATTTAAGAAATGGAATACTCAAAGCAGGTCATTGAAATGGAAGTGAAACTTACCTTACAATATCACTTGAAATCCAAAGTTGTATGTTTATAGAGTACCTGCCTACCAATCCAAGGCTTCAATTTAAACCATTGACCCTATGAACCTACAATATGATGAAACAAAATGAGCAAGATTACCATATCCAACATAGATCATTGTGATCTTTTTTTTCTTTTTCACATTCTTTTAACACTGTAAAATCTAGCCAATAATGTCAATTTCCAACTAAGAGTTCCCTCTTCTTCTTATTTCTTTATGAAATCTAATTTTATTTTAATATATTTAATATATCTACTTTCATTTTAAGATATTGAGTTTCCAATAATATTTTTTTAACACTAGTAACTGTAAGGTGGCACATTCTACCTTCTACACCACTTGGCATCACTGTAATCTAGCCAATAATGTCATTTTCCAACTAAGAGTTCCATCTTCTTCCTATTTCTTTATGATATCTAATTTTATTTTAATATATTTAATATATCTACTTTCATTTTAAAATATTGAATTTCCAATAATATTCTTTTAACACTAATAACTATAATGTGGCACACTCTATCTTCTACACCATTTGGCATCACTGTAGTTTGAAGAAATTGACCTTATTTCCCATAAAACTTTTTCCTCTCCCCATTGTTTTGACATCGGTTCATGTCCATATGATAAGCACATTGGGAAAGTTGCTTGTGTCGTGCATGATACATACACTTTCAAAAACATTATTAATAAAATCATGGAGAAGTAATAACTAATGCATGAAACCTGTTGGATACCTAATCCTAGTGATTATGATAATTTGTAAATAATTGAAATGTGAAGAGTTATAAGTAATTCATTACAAATATGAAAACCAAAAGTCATCCGAATATGTATTTATGAAGGTTTCATATCAATACAAATACAAAGTATCAAGGAGTTACATTCAGTGTCCAAAGTGGTATTAGAGTATGTTAACTCCATGATTCTCTGCTCAAGGCGTTTCCTTTTCTTCCTTTCATGTGAAGAAATGTCCCTCTCCTTGCTATCCTTCCAGTTTGCGTTAGTATGCCTATCTGTGCCCTCATCTCTGCGTAGGCGTCAAGGTATCTCTCCCGCCTCATCTCCAATTCCCTCCTTTGGTTTTGTCTCCAATTCCCCTCCCGCCTCTCATTTTCTGGGCTCGAAATGTGCGAGTCACCCTTTTGATAATGCGATCTCATTTAAATAAGGTTGCAGGCTCACTCGTTTAGAGTGGTGGGACTCACCTTTAAACGCTATGAGCTTTCTCTATGTAGTTTTAGAAACCCTAATTTTAGAACCAGGGTTCGATTCTTCACGCCCATGGTATTTTCTATCCAATTCTTCACGCTCATGATATTATCTATTCGATTCTTCACGCCCATGGTATTTTCTATCCAATTCTTCACGCTCATGATATTATCTATTCGATTCTTCACAGGCCCATGGTATTCCCAATCCTCACACACTTCAGAACTTTCTTTGCCTCCTTGCAACGACTCACTATAACGTTCTGCCGCATATTCAGATTCTCATGGCCCCCTACTATTATTTCAGTGGGTCTCTCATGACTCACATTATTATTCCTTGATGCATTGGAATTCCGACTAGCACCTATCATCGTTGGTAACTAGGATTTTGACCATAAGATAGGAATGGATATTTTGGGTCCTCCTGCTAATGTAGAATGCTTCTTGGATGACAACGACAACGTTAAGGTACTGAGAAGTTTTTTTGATGAAGAGTAACAGTGATAATCGAAGCATTATACATATAATATTGCAGATTCATTTTGGGTATGTTATATCTATTTTGTGGATAACTAAGGAGATTATGTCTCGAGGGTCTCAGGTTGCAGATATGAGTGTTGAGAGACTACATGACCAACAATTTTTTTTTGCATAGATGGAGACCCTTCTCACCACCACAGAGGTCACAGATTTTCAGATGACATCCACCGCTTCAGTTGGCTTCCAGAAGACAGTGGACCTTGCTATGTGAGGTACAAGTTAGTATTATGGTGAACATTGTTTCAATATTCAAGACATTTAAGTATGTTGTATCTTAGATTGCTCTAGATTTCATGATATATGCTTGGACATTATGTCTTTTGCCTTGCTTCACCTTGGTGGTTAACATTGTGCCCTAGTAAGTGGTCTTCATTGGGGATGAGTTTTCTACTAGGAACTCCCTTGAAGAGCCATCATACCATTCCCGACCATACTTATCACTTTCCATCACTATTTCCCCCCATTTCCTTATCTTTTGGGATTTTAGGGTGTATTGACCCAAGAAGGGGTTGTCCCTCATTCTATGGGAAGAAGAGGCTGAAGGTTCAAAGAGATTGATGTTGGGTAAAAGATAAAAGCCTTTGTAATGAACCTTCTAGATGCTTCGCCCAGGGATCACCTAAGAAAACAATGAAACACTTATCCTTGAGAAAAGGGGGACCCACAAGAAATATGATTAAGAATGATTAAAATTTTAGTTGAATGATGTGAGGTTTCATCACGAGTCGGCCTATCATGTCCATGGATATCTAGTGGTATGCCATTACCAACATTTGGTTACCAAGCCAGGGTAATGGCTCTCAGTTGCATTGATGAGAGAAAGAGGGTCTCATCACGAGCCAACCTTCTCATTTCCACTAGGTATTTGTGGGTGACACTGACATTATCTGGACACCACGCCAGGGCAATGGCCTTCAACCTTTCCTTAAATTTATGAAAGAAAGAAATAATGACAAAATAATGGGCTTGGAAAAAGTGCATTGCAAACAAAGTTACCACACACCCTCTACAAAGGCACCCATGAATGAGACACTATGACCTCTTATATGTCATGAGCCCTATGCTCATTGAGTCTTGACCCTAACCACTTCACACACTTTACATGGATTAGAGAGGGATCTCTTGGAAACTCTCCTTGACCTAGGGCAAGATCTACCCAATAGGACACCTCATCAACCCTCCCATATTCAATCTTGACAAGTCACATAATGTTTTTGAGCACTTAATTGTTTGACATAGTGATATTTGATGCACATGCTTAGGTGGCTCATTTATTTATTGGATTCAATTATCATGATGTTATGACTTGAGATCCTTGGAGGGCGTGCTTATTTGTCTTTGTAGGACCTAGTTGGTGGAAAGTTTTGGAAGAACAAGCCTAGCTTGGGCTTCCATGGGGCTTGAAGGCCATAGGTGGATGCCAAGGGCACACATGTCGGATGAGAGAGATCAAACTTTGAAGGCATAAAATGTGACTTGGATGACATAACCTACCCCCCACATGCCAAACATTTTTCCTAGGAGAGACAAAACATCACCTTTAGAGGCATGGCGTCACTTAGGGGGGTTAGGGTTTGGTGGTGAGGTTGACATGCATTGGCACAAGGATGTTTTGAGGGGCTTGAGCCTTAATCATGAAGGAATTTGTTTGGACGCTTGACACGTGTCTTTGGAAAGCCTTTCTACACTCCTCCATCACTAACAACTTTCTTCTAGTGCCAAAACATCCCCTAAAAGGGTGACATCCATATAACTAGGGATTTTTCTTTGTGCAAAAGTGAAATTAAAGTGAATTATTTAATATTAATTTGTTAAAGGGGAAATATTAGGGTTGTTGACCCATAGTCTTGTGGTTTACCCTTAATTATGTGGACAAACTATGTTAGTAAAATTTTGTATAAATATAGATCATAAGATCTCATTTCAAACATAACTCTCCCTCTTGTGAGAAGTACTTGGACTGAAATTTTCGCTACACTTGGAGTATTTTGCCTTTTGTGCTATGGAATAATACTTTTATGGTTATGGTTGATGATGATGATGGTGCACTATCCTTAGGAGGTCATTTTTTAACTATTGTGGAGGTTTACTTTGGCATGTTAAGGATTTTTCTTGAATGGTATGGTTTCTTTACCTTGTTATTATCATTTATAATTCAAGTTGAGGTTGTTTTGGCCAAGGCTATGTAGGGAGTATAAGGATATACACCCCTATCATAGTTTTCACCATTTTATCAAGTTATTTTGCAAGGGTTTTGTTGAGGAAGTAAGAGGATTTACAACCCTCATCTTCAAACCCTAGCTAGGTTGCTTACCTTGGGAAGTAAGAGGATTTACACCCCCAAGGGTTTAGTAACCCTAGCTCTTTCTTTTTGACCCCATTAACCCATAACTAAATGCACTAATCTTGCATTGGAGAAACAAAATATTGCAATGGGAAACATAATTTCTTGTCATATTTACTTTTTGCAACTTGGATTGTGTTCCTTGTGCTTAGAGCACCTCACAACCACTAGGGCGTCCCCATCAAAGGGATAGTTCTTTCTGCTGTTCAAAATTTGCATCTTCAGCCATTAGGGTTGCAAAAACCCTAACTCAATTTGCTTGAATAACTCTCTTATCAACCACTGAAAATTGCCCAAAGTTTGCACCCTTGTATTACTTGCTCTAGCGAACTTTTTGGAAAGGTTTGGAGGAGTTGTAGTGGCTTATTTTCTTGTTGTAATACCTTTATTGTTATAGCCATAAGACTGATATAATTTTCTGCAGAAAAGTGTTTACAACAACCTTATATTTTCATGCTAGTATCTTGGTTTTCATCTTGAGTTTTGCTAGTCTTTTTTCTTGTATCTTCTACTTGATTTCTAGCATTTATCTTGCAGATTATGGTGTCATTTTATTGATGATATACATTGTTACTAAAAACTTCTATTAAGGACAACAAGATTAACTTGCTTGTCCAATTGATTGTATTTCAATTTGTTTTTCTTGTGTCTCGGGCAGGTATTTTACCATTTGCAGGTTACTCAACATATTTTGAAAACCTTGGACCTTCCCAAGACTCCATTCCAAGACCTTCATATCACTTAGAATCGAACTTTAGGGACTTCATCACCATATTCATATTTTTCCATCTCATCCCCCTTAGAGTCACCGAGATTCCCCCCTTGAGGTGACTACCTCACCTGTAAAGTGACGGGGACACCTGCCTAAGGTGAGAGGGGGTAGGTGACCTCTTAGTTGTTGCTATTTAGTGGCTGGTTCGAGATTTTCCCAACCTACAACTTGTACGATAACAAGGTCTGTAATTTCTATTAGGTTGTTGTTCTATTTGCTGACGAAGGCTTTACGTTTTAGGGTTAATACTGTACTCTTTGATATTTAATCAACTCTAAGAAAATTATTTTCATGACATAAGTATAGAGATCTGAAGATGCGCTTTAATGTCTATCTTGTCAATGCTTAAACCAAATTCTGACATCCATCATTTGTTAGTGGTATGTTGGAGATTTCTTGAAGTATTGGACATAGAAGCTTGAACTAGCTAGCAAACCTATTGTTCTTCAAAGAAAAAGTTAGATTTTTGAGGTAGCTTATGTTGTAGTCTCATTGTGCATTTTTCTGTTCTGAAATATCTCACTTCTAGGTGGCTTTAGAGTTCTGTTGGAAGATGAATTCTCTCATCTCCATAGTTGGCGTGGTGCTCATTATCCCCATTTTGTGAGATGACTAAGGAGATGATGTCTCGAGGCCCTCAAGTTGCAAATATGGAGTGCTGAGAGGCTACATGACTAGCAGTGTCCACTTGCACATATGGAAGGCCGCTCTATCACCACAATTTGGATACATTGTCAACGCATTCACCACACCAGCTAGCTTTTGGAAGGTACATGGGTCTTGCTCCATGTGGTAAAAGTTAGGTATTGTGGTAGGTAATCACCGTAATATTTGAGGCATTTAAGCATATTGTATTGAAGCTTCTTTTGATTATAACATCTTCTTGGACATTATGCTTTTGATCATGTTTCACCTTGGTGAGTGTCATCGATTTCCTAGTAAGGTGCCAACTTTTGGGGAAGGGGTGAAACTGGGGGTCCCTTGAGGGGTCATCGTACCATTACCAACCATACTTATCACTTTCCACTCATTTTCATTTCTATCACGTTGCCATCTTCTAGGCCCTTGTACTTTAGTGATCCAAGAAGGGCATGTACCTCATTTCATGGGAAGAAGGGGATGAAGGCCCAGAGGGATGGTGGTTGGAAAAGAATAAAAGCCTAAAATATAAACCTCTTAGATTCTTGCCTAGACAGGTCTTGAGAACGATGAATTGCTTCTCTCAAAAGAATTGAAGGCCTGCAAAAGATCAAACACATAATAAATATACTGCTTGAATGAAAAACTAACACTAGTGTGTTATAACGTTTTGATGCTTACCCATATGGCACTTTGTGGACCTCTTCTTTCAAGTGACATTGTGTTACTTCCCCCCAAACTAATTGATTCACTATTGGGAGTTCACACATGTTTGGATCATTAATTAATTAATAAATGACAATAAATGGGCTTGAAAAAATGTTGCATTGAAGAAGAAGGTGCAACACACTCTCTACAAAGGCACCCATAAATTAGATAATACTAGCCCTTGTATGTCGTGAAACTCATTGAACTATGAAGTCTAACCCCCCTATCCACCTCATCATCAACTACATGACTTTAAAGGGGAATCCTTGGGAGCATCCCCTACTTGAGGGTTTTCGTCTACCCAATAGGAGTTTTATGACACCCCTCCCATACCTAAACTTGGGCAATTGTACAGGGGCTTGTAGCATTTGTTTAATTTGATGAGGTAGTTTTGATGCACATGTTTAGGTGCCTTGTTTATTAGATGTGGTTTTCACTTGCCATGATATTTTGACTTGAGATCCTTGGAGGGCGTACCCTTTTGTTTTGTAGGACCTTGTTTGGTGAACAATTTTGGAGGAATAGGCCTAGCTTGGGCTTCCATGGGGATTGAATCCCACAGGTTGGATGCCAAGGGCCCACATGACGGATCATGATGACTTGCCTTTGGAGGCCTATAAGACACCTTGGAGGACCTTTCCTAGCCCTCACATGCCAAATGAATTACCTAGGAGGGGAAACACGTCATTCTTTGGGGCTTGACGTCACCTAGGGCTAGGGTTGTTGGTGATGGAGTTGTTGCTCATTGACACTTGGCATGATTTTACCGAAGGAGGAATGGATTGACCTTAGCGCATGAAGAGGAGGCTCTAGGAGCCCCAATGACTTGCACCTTCTTCTCCAACGACTTGGAAAAGTGTTAAAACGTCTCCCTAAAGGGGTGACACCCTCTTGTTTTAGGGATTCTAATGTGCAAAAGTGTGAATTAAATATTATTGTTTGTGTAAAGGGGTAATATAAGGGTTTTTGACCCCTTATCTTATGTTTTACCCTCATTTAAGTGAACAAACTATGTTTTAAACATTTTGTATAAATACAAATCATGTGAATCTCATTTCTAACATAACTCTCCCATTATGAGAAGTACTTGGCTGAAATTTGAGCTCTCTTGGGAATTTTTGGTATCTCTCTCTTGTGCAAATGCTTTTTGGTGTTTTCTCTTGGTAAATGGATGAAGTGAAGTGATGCACACCTCTTGAAGGCTTGTTATTTTTCTCTTGGATGATAATTTGCATGGTGAACTAGGGTTTGATATTTATTTTCTTGGAATTGGTAAGGAAAATCTGCATATGTTAGTTATTTCTTGCTTCATTCTCGGTAATTGTTGGTGGAAACCCTAGGAGGAGTATGGTGGATACACCTCCATTTATGCTTCATCTTATTGTTAAGGTTACAAGTAATTTTTGATCAAGGGTCTCTAGGAGAAGTACAATTATTACACCGTCCTAGATTTACCCTAAGTTGGTTGCAATACCCTAGGGAGTAAGAGGATTTACACCCCTAGGGATATTGTTGATTCAACTAGTGTTTTAAATACCCCATTCAGCCAATTTTAAAAAGGCACTCATATGATTTTTTGCATTGGAGAAATTAATTCTTTTCCTCTGTGAACACGATTTAATGAGATACAAATCTTGTTTCAATTGGATAATTTTCTGCATGCTAAGGGCTTGTCAAGGCCACTAGGGAGTCTTCTTAGAGTTATATCTCATTAAAATCTACATCCATTAGGGATGCAACGAAAACTCTCTTTACTCACTCATAGCTTTCTTTTCATCCGTCAGAATTTGCTAAAAGTTTGCGAAGTTAATCTACTAGGCCTAGTGCAACTTTTGTGTGGACTGTTTGTAAGTTTTGGTGGTTGGATTTACTACTGTAATTTTTTTTTTCTACATCCATAAGGCTTCAAAATATATCTGCAAATACCGTTTATTACAACCTTGTTTTATTGCTAAAGTCTTGTGCTTGCTTACTTGAGTATCACTAGCTTTATCTACTTTATTTCTTGCATTATTTGTTGGACTTATAGAAATTGTTTACCAACTTTAACAATTAGTTTATTGCTGATATATATCTATATTTACTGTTGCAATTACGGACAACAAAATTAACTTGCTTTTCCACCTAACATTGTATACGTATATTGGCTTGTTCTTGTGTCTCGGGTAGGTACACCACTTTTCACATGGACTCTTACCTCTTGAAAACCTTTGGCAACCACCAAGATCTAATTCAACCCATTTTACACACTTATTAACTTGACCTATAGGGGAATCTATTCATACATCCCACTTTCCATATCATTTCCCCCTAGGGTCACCAAGATTTCCCCCTTGAGGTGATTCTATCATGTCTAAAGTGAGGGGAATACCTGCCTAAGGTGACAGTGGGTAGATATTCTCAAATTTGTCACCATTTGGTTTTTGGGTCGGGATTTTCCCAACCTACAACTTGTGTGATAACATTTTGGTGTCGTTTTTAGGGAGGATTTTGAATCCTCTTTCGAACCCTAATGACACTTTGACAAGATACCCCAAAGTTTCTTTCATAGTTTTCCTGGCGACTCCACATAAAGGACGTTCCATTTTCACTTTTGATGAGCTCTTCTTGAAGGTCATTTGATGACTCCACCTTCCAAGAACCCTTCTTCCCTTAATTCTTTTCCCCCATAGAGGTTTAAAACTTATAAGGTCTACCAAAGAAGGCCTCCCCTCAAGTCTCTCATTGTCAAAACCCTTTTCCACGGTACCCTTCCCGTTGCTCCAATGGATCACCCTTGGGAAAAATACCTCTACAAACCCCTTAACATGGCCACCATCCCTGGATATCCCAACACAATGCCAAAAGAATCAAACAAGTGGTTGCCAAAGTTCCCAGAAATCAATACAGTGATTGCTGGAGATCATCTCTACACAATAGGTTGGGACATGGAGAATTCAGAAGTTGAGCATGATGATGCAGCTATGAAGCTATTGGATTCATCACTAACTAAAGAAGCTCTTAGATGGTTCAAGGGTATTCCCGATAACCACATCACATCCTATGAATATTTTACCAAGTTATTCAAGAGAAGATGGACAACAAAGAAAGACAATAGGATGCTTGTAGCTTAATTCAATCAAATAAATAAAAATGAGAACGAGACAGTGAGTGAATTTGACACCAGATTCGATAGGTTATACAACCATATTTTGAGAGATTTGCATCCTATAGCTGCAACAATCTGTCTCCTTTATGTGAATGCATTTGATGGGAAATTTCACTTTATCCCGAAGGACAAGAAGCCCACTTATTTGGAACAAGCCAAAGAGTACATTGCAAAGATTGAAGAGAATCTCCTTGACTCAAAGGTAGATCCTTTTCAGTATCCTCATGTTAAGGAAGAAGAAAATAATAAAGATTCCAGTAGCAGTGCTCCCGATCTGATTTCCCTCTTAACTTAGAAGATAGATCAAACGAATACTCAATTTTTCCAAGCACAAATCAAATCATGGACCATTTGACTACTGTGGAGAGAAATCAATCTAACTTTAGGCCTCATTTTACCAGACAACAGAGAGATGCCATAGGTTGGAAACAAAATCCTCAACAAGAGGCAAAGGCCCCTGATACTTTGAAACCAGTTGGGATGGTTGACACAGAATAGACAACTTGGTTTTCTCCATGCCATGAACTTCATAGAGAATATGATTTTCCCCAACGAGATGAAGATTCTTCCGACAATATGAATTTCATGGATATGATCTGTAATTTCCAAGAGGAAGAAGTCACACAGAAACATATTGACGAATCCAGAAGATAGGGGGAAAGCGAGGGGAGACTCCAAGCCTTAAATAAATTGACAAATGATCAGAGGAAGGAGCTAAAGAAGAGAGAATATTTGACATACACTAGAATAAATAAATCTTCATCCCATCCATCATAGCCTACCAGTCCTCCTCCACTAACAAAGAAGGTAGTCCCACCACCTCCACCTCCAGTACATGAGTTTATTCCTAAGCCAACTCCCACAGATGAGATTCAGTTGAATATAGATGTTGCAACCATGTTTAGAAAACTGAATATGATGGTCCCAATGAAAAAGATGTGTAAGATCTCTTCTGTAAGAAAGGAAGTCTTGAAGTTATTACAGGTACCAACCGAGAAGAAATATCCTCCGATCATTTTTAACACTATGTATCTCGATCAACAAAAGGACAACAATACTCGTTTCTATATTTCATTAGGCATGAATGGCCTCCATTTGAACAACTGTATGTTGGATTTTGAGGCCTCTGCGAATGTCATGTCATTGAAAGTAATGCAACATCTTGGTTTGAAGACAACCCCACTCTATGGAAACATATGTGGCATTGATTCTAAAATGGTCAAGGTTTATGGGTTATGTGAGGATGTTGAGGTCTTTTTGATGGACTTTGCACATATCAACCTCCTCATGAATATAGTGGTGATTGATGTTCCTGATGCTTGGTGGATGCTCTTATCGAGAAGTTGGTATGTTTCCCCTGGGGATTTCCTTATCATGGACCTCACCCATGCACACTTCCGCATGGGATATGGCACTTTTGAGGTATTATACAGTCGAGAGCGAGTTGACAAGCATGTGATTGATCCCAACGATCCTGACTATATTAGTGAATATGAATTTGATGAAGTCCCAGACAACATTGAGTACGATCCACATGAATTTCCCTTTATGCAGGAGGACTCCATAGACATGCTCCTCCCAAGGACAAATGAATGCAAAGAGACACTTGCAAACTTCCAAAGGAAAGAACCAGGGTCTATCCAAATATTGAAGAAAGAAGATAAAGAATGCGAACAAGCCATCAAAAGGGTAGTCAACACATAACCTCCTTTTTATCCATACATTGAGAACATACCTTACATAAATTATAGTGAAGGAAGTCTTTTGATCATGTGGGAAAAGAAGAAGGGAAAGCCCAAGTATGACTAGAAGGATGATGGCTCAATATTTTGGCGCTTACATCGTCAAGAAGTCCGACAAAGAAAAATATTATTTGACAGCTTTGGATGGGAGAAAGATGCCATTACCAGTGGATGGGTCTTTTCTTTGACCTTATGTTCAGGTTACTTGACTTCTTCAAGGCCCATGCCCCAAGTAAGTAGGTAGGTCATATTTCTTTCCTTGCATTTGCATATTGATTGCTCATATTAGTTTAGATGCATTTCATATTTCATTTTTCTCTACTTGTATATTGATTTCATGCTTAGTTTAGAAATTTTTGAAAAAATGCTAAAATTTTCTTTTCTAGATTAGTTTCATTTTGGTTTTGATGTATATGGATGAAGGGGTGATAGAACCACCCTATATTTTACATTTTTTTGTTTTGTAGTAGGAACAAGTCTACCAGGAGATGCTGCGGTTCTCATGCACTCTACAATGAACACATGTCCCCAAGTAGGAGCCAAATGTTATCCCCATTTTGTGGGATGACTAAGGAGATGATGTCTCGAGGGCCTCAGGTTGTAGATATGGAGTGCCGAGAGACCACATGACAAAAAATTTCCACTTGCACATATGTAAGGCTGCTCTATCACCACAGTTTGGATCCATCATCAGCGTATCCACCACACCAGATAGCTTCTGGAAGGCACATGGGTCTTTATCCATGTGGTACAAGTCAGGTATTGTGGTAGGTAATCACCCTAATATTTGAGGCATTTAAACATGTTGTATTGAAGCTAATTTTGATTATAGAATTCCTGCTTGGACATCATGCTTTTGACCCCATTTCACCTTGGTGAGTGTCATTGATTTCTTAGTAAGTGGCCAAATTTTTGGGAATGGGTGCAACTAGGGGTCCTTTGAGGGGTCATTGTACCATTCCCGACCATACTTATCAAATTTTGCTCATTTTCATTCCCATCACATTTCCCTCTTCTAGGCTCTTGAAATTTAGTGACCCAATAAGGGCATGTACTTGATTTCATGGGAAGAAGGGGATGAAGGACCAGGGGGATGGTGGATGGAAAAAGATAAAAGCCTAAAATATAAACCTTCTAGATGCTCGCCTAGACAGATCTTGAGAATGATGAATTTCTTCTCTCAAAAGAATTGAAGGCCTGCAAAAGATCAAACACATAATAAATATCCCACTTGAATGAAAGACTAACACTAGTGCGTTATAACGCTTTGATGGTTTCCCTTATGTCACTTTGTGGAACTCTTCTTTCAAGTGACACTGTGTTACTTCCCCCCAAGATAATCAATTCACTATTGGGAGTGCAAAGGTGTTTGTATCATTAATTAATTAATAAATGACAATAAATGGGCTTGGAAAAAGGTTCCATTGAAGAAGAAGGTGTAGCACACCCTCTACAAATGCACCCATAAATGAGATAATACGATCCATTGTATGTCATGAAACTCATTGAACTATGAAGTCTAACCCCCCTATCCACCTCATCATCAACTACATGGCATTGAAGGGGCATCCTTGGGAGCATCACCTACTTGAGGGTTTTGGTATACCCAATAGGACTTTTATGACACCCTCCCATACATAAACTTGGGCAATTGTATAGGGTCTTGGAGCATTTGTTTAATTTGATGAGGTAGTTTTGATGCACATGTTTATGCACCTTGTTTATTATATGTGGTTTTCCATTTCCATGATATTTTGACTTGAGATCCTAGGAGGGCATACCCTTTTATTTTGCAGGACCTTGTTTGGTGGACAATTTTGGAGGAACAAGCCTCACTTGGGCTTCCATAGGGATTGAATCCCACAGGTTGGATTCCAAAGTCCCACATGTTGGATCACGATGAATTTCCTTTGGATGCCTAGAAGACACCTTGGAGGACCTTTCCTATCCCTCACATGCCAAAAAATTTTCCTAGGAAGGGAAAAGCATCATTCTTTGGAGCGTGACGTCACCTAGAGTTAGGGTTGGTGGTGATGGAGTTGTTGCTCATTGACACTTGGCATTATTTGACTGAAGGAGGCATGGATTGACCTTGGCACATGAAGAGGAGGCTCTAGGAGCCCCAACAACCTCCACCTTCTTATCCAATGACTTGGAAAAATGTCAAAACCTCTTCCTAAAGGGGTGACACCATCTTGTTTTAGGGTTTCTAATGTGCAAAAGTGTGAATTGAATATTATTATTTGTGTAAAGGGGTAAGATAAGGGTTTTTGACTCCTTATATTTTGTTTTGCCCTAATTTATGTGGAAAAACTATGTTTTAAACATTTTGTATAAATAGAGATCATGTGGATCTCATTTGTAACATAACTCTCATATTGTGAGAAGTACTTGGCTAAAATTTGTGCTCTCTTGAGAATTTTTGGTATCTCTCTCTTGTGCAAATGATTTTTGGTGTTTTATCTTGGTGAATGGATGATGTAAAGTGATGCACACCTCTTGAAGGATTTTTCTTTTTTTTTGGGATGATATGCATGGTGAACTAGGGTTTGATATCTCTTTTCTTGGAATTGATAAGGAAAATCTGCATATGTTAGTTCTTTCTTGCTTCATTCTTGGTAATTGTTGGTGGAAACCATAGGAGGAGTGTGTTGGACACACCCTCCATTTATGCTTCATCTTATTGCTAAGGTTACAAGTCATTCTTGAAAAAGGGTGTCTAGGAGAAGTACAAGTGTGTAAACCCTCCTTGATTCACCCTATGTTGGTTGGCATACCCTAGGGAGTAAGAGGATTTACACCCCTAGGGATATCATTGATTCAACTAGTGTTTTAAATATCCATTCACCCAATTTTAGAAGGCACTAATCTGATTTTTTGCATTGGAGAAAAAAATTCTTTGCCTCGGTAAACATGATTTAGTGAGATACTAATCTTGTTTCAATTGGATATTTTTATTCATGCTAAGGAATTGTCAAGGCCACTAGGGAGTCTTGATTGGACTAAGTCTTCTTAGAGTAATAACTCATTAAAATTTACAGCCATTAGGTCTGCAACAAAATCTATCTTTACTCACTCATAACTTGCTTTTCAAGTGTTAGAATTTGCTAAAAGTTTTCCGAGTTAATCTACTAGGCCTAACACAAATTTTGGGTGGACTCTTTGTAAGTTTTGGTGGTTGGATTTATTGTTGTAACTATTGATATTAAGGTAGTTTCATAATGTATTAACCTCTACGTGTAACCTTTGACGAGACTAGAATATTCTGGGAAGCAAGAGAAACCCTAAAACGTTGGATAATAATCCTAGAAGAGAAGTCGGTTCAAGAGAATAATTAATATTAAGGTATTATCATCCAGAAGTAGAAGTCGGCCTAGTTAGGTCACTTGGAGGACTATAAATAAGAGGGAGCTAAAGCTCATTTGACACTCCCACTCTCACAGTTGCATAATGACAAGTGGTGCGCATGACTGGAGGATAGCTGCAACTGTTGTAGTGGTGACTTGCTCTTTGGTTATGGTTTGGACTTTCTGTTTGGTTATGGTTTGGGATTTCTTCTGGGTTATGGTTTGGACTTTATGCTTGGTACACTAGGTATGGAGAGAGGTATGCTACCTTGGTTGGCTATTGGTTCTAGGGTTTGCTTCTGGAATTATTTTGTATGTCAAGGTTAAGGTGCTCAGGGGTGGCCTTTGTGCCTATGGTTGGGTGACACTATTGATATATTGTCTACGGTGAAACAAACACATCTCTTTTATTCTAACAATAAAAACTTTTTTTCTATAACCATAAGGCTGAAAAATATCTCTGCAAACACCTTTTATTACAAACTTGTTTTATTGCTAAAGTCTTGTGCTTTCTTACTTGAGTATCACTAGCTTTATCTAGTTTATTTCTTACATTATTTGTTGGATTTCTAGAAATTGTTTAGTAGCTTTAGCAATTAGTTTCTTGTTGATATATATCTCTATTTACTGCTGCAATTAGGGACAACAAGATTAATTTTCTTTTCCTCCCAACATTGTATACATATATTGGCTTGTTCTTATGTCTCGATCAAGTACACCACTCTTCATAGGGACTCTTACCAATTAAAAATCTTTGGCTACCACCAAGACCTCATTCAACCCCTTTTCCACACTTAGTAACTTGACCTATAGGGACACCTATTCATACATCCCAATTTCCATCTCATTTCCCCCTAAGGTCACCGATATCCCCCCCTTGAGGTGATTCTATCATTTCTAAAGTGACGAGAATACCTGCCTATGGTGACAGTGGGTAGGTTTTCTCAAAGTTGTCACCATTTGGTGGTTGGGTTGAGATTTTACCAACCTACAACTTGTGCGATAACAATGCTAATTGGAAAAGAAAATTACCCAGAATGGTACATAAAGATGAAACACACTTTGACCTTTAACGAATTTTGGGATGAAATTTGCGAAGTAGAAGCTGCCAATGAAGGATAAGCTGAATCAGAGGTGCAACATAAGAGTAGTAGACCAAAAATAGCTACATCAAATAATGAGCGTGCCATATGGAAGGACAAACAAGAAAGTATATGCTATGCTTTCTTCAACAATAAGTGAAGAGGTGTGCTGCCATATTGTTTCCTTTAATGAATCCTATAGTGCTTTAAAGAAATTGAAGGATTTGTATGACTCTCACCCAGAACTAGAACTCATACAATTGCTGGTGAATCTCTTCAACCTAGAGTTGAAGAATGATGATCACTTTAGCTTTTGAGATCAAAGCCATAACACATGACATTGATGCCACTGGGAGTGAATATAGACCTTCCTCTCATAGCATTCATTAAGTCCCTCTACCATACATATTCTCACTAC
>JASDQU010194292.1:0-11474 GCA_032191745.1 Picea mariana | reverse complement strand
AGCGACTATGATGCGACCGAGTACAATCAATTTCTATCTTTAGTAAAGTGCCATACGAAGAGTCATCTAATAGAGAGTAGTCATAGCCTAATTTCTAGGGATAGTAGTTAGAGTGCAGGGTAGCCCTAGCTGCACACCCTTGTCTATATATTCCATCTTTTCAATGTAAGCCAGGTTGGTTGGCAAAACAGTGTAGACAGTGACTATTGAATGTAGCTTTTGATCCGATTGAAAGTTAATGCAAAAGTCATGAAGCTTTGATGAAAAGATTCTAACGGTGGTAGTCTGATGTATTGTATTCTCTCTTTGCGTATGTGCTTTCATGTGTTCTTTATATTCATATCTGTATTTTCTGTCTAAATCGGAACATGATTTCGAATCTAGAATTCACCGCGCGGTGCTCTAGATTCGCGCCATTTAGACGAACTATGTTTCTTCTAAGAAAGTGAACTCTGAATTCATCCCCAGCATTGCTTCGAGTTGCTTCATGTGTTCTTCTCTCACCACACACAACGATTTTTAACTAAAAGACTGTTGCTCATTTAGCCTTTATCCTCTCAAGTTCAGTCACTAAGTCATTTGTTTCTATCGTTTTCTTAAATTGACTCCATAGCCCAAGGTCTTAGTTTCTTTTTCCAATAGAACCAAAAATATTGTTTAAAGGTGTTAAATCTAGCCGATAGTTTAAAGCCATATCCTATATAGAGACAAAGTCTCCAGAGAGAGCTCTCTCCAGGTCCGAAAGGCTAGTTTCAGACCTCAAAGTTGGTTTGTAGGTTGCCTCTGTCATTCGTTTTCTCAGCCGAACGAAGTTTACAAAGCGCTAACATTATCCATCCTAGTACCAACCCTTATTCTTTTCATGTCATCATGGTGGTCCTCAAGAAAGAAGGCACATAGCGCATGTGCCCTGATTTTCGAGCCCTAAACAAAATTACCATCAAATATAAATTCCCCATTCATGCCATTGATGACCTTTTGGATGAAATGAGCGGTGCTCAGTTCTTTACCAAACTTGATCTATGTTTTGGCTACCACCATAAATGTATGAAATATGTCGATATTCCCAAAACTTTCTTTCGAACTCCTAAGGGGCATTATGAGTACTTGGTCAAGCCCTTCGGCCTATGTAATGCACCTGCCACTTTTCAAAGTCTCGTGGATCATGTATTCCACCCTTTCCTCTGTCATTTTATCTGAATTTTCTTTGATGGTATCCTCATCTATAGTAAAACTTGGCAAGCCCATCTGACCCATGTGGATCAAGTCTTACACTTATTGTCTCAACACAAACTCTTTCTCCAACATTATAAATATGCCTTTGGAGCTTCTGAAGTAGAGTACCTGGGCCATATTGTTGGTGAGGATGGTTTATGTGTGGATCCTCATAAAATAGAAGCTATAAAGCAATGGCCTCATCCTAAAATTGTTAAAATTTTGAGAGGTTTCCTATGTTTAACAAAATATTATTGCAGGTTTGTTCAAAATTATGGAAAAATTGCAGCTCCCCTCACTTCTTTCCTTAAAATGAATGATTTCAGTTGGACTCCAGCAACTGATTAATCCTTCCAAGCCTTGAAAGACGTTATGTGCGCGACTCTTGTTCTGACACTGCCTGAATTCACCAAGACTTTTGTTCTGGAATGTGATGCTTCAGAGAAAGGCATTGGGGCATTTCTCATGCAAGATTGTAGACATTTGGCTCTCACTAGCAAACAACTATCTAAGAGACACTTGGGACAATCTACTTATGAAAAGGAAACGTTGGCTATTCTACATGCAGTGGATCTCTGACGTCTTTAATTTTTTGGGCAACGCTTCCAAATTAAAATGGATCATCATAGCCTCAAATCTTTCTTGGAACAATGAATTTCATCCCCTGAGAAAAATAAATGGTTGACCAAAATGATTGGCTATGATTATGAGATCATTTACAAGAAAGGAAAATAAAATCTAGTTGTTGATGCCCTTTCATGGAAATATGAAAAAGAAGGGTCCTCTTTTCACTCTCCTTCATTGTATCAGATTGGTAAAAGGCGGTTTCCAGGAATGGTTCCAAGATCCCAAACTATCTCGCCTAATCCAACAATTTCAACAAGATCCTCATGCATCTTCAGTATACTCTTGGCACAATGAGAAGCTTTGCTATAAAATTCATATGTATTTAAGCAAACAGTCTCACCTTAAGTCCAATGAGCTCTTTGAGCTTCATGCTTCACCAACAACATGGCATTTAGGTTTTGAAAAAACATATGAAAGGATCAAACATTATTTTTTTTCGGAAGGCATGAAACATGACATCCACACTTTTGTGGCTAGATGTGATATTTTTCAATGCAATAAGGGCGAAACAGTCAAAATTCTAGGCACACTCCAACCTCTCCCAATTCCTCCTGCTACATGGATATATATTTCTATGGACTTCATTGTTGGATTACCTAAATCTAGTAATAAAATAGTCATCATGGTTGAAGTCGATCGCCTTTCCAAATATGCTCATTTATGTGCCCTCCAACATGTTGGGCATGTGTTATATTCTTTGCATGGCCAAACTTAGTGTTTTTGTTGTGTCGGGCATGTGGGGGAGGTTGCAGGGGCAGAGCCCCCGAAAATATTTTTTGCAGTTTTATGCGTATGTTTTTAGCGGTTTTTTTGGCACATGGTTTTCACTGATGGTTTTCTAATTCTAGTTAAGGAATTAGGGTTGTTGTCTAATCCGAGTTAATGCATTAAGGGTTTTTGGATGCCGCGAGATCCTATATATATTGTATTGCAAACAATAAAGATATATGATAATAGAAGAATTAGAGGTGCGACTCTAAACAGGTTGTTAGTTTTCCCGGTTTGGGTTTTCAAGGTAAAATCTTTGTGTAATGTGTGTGTGTGTACCATTGTATCTTTTCTGTTTTTATTAAGAATCCATTTGTAGTAATTAATTGTCCAAGGTTAAAATCTACATTTGGTATCAGAGTACTTATTGGCTTCAGGGGGATGCCTTTGTGGCTAAGGTTTTGGCTCGGGTCTATGATAAACCATGTTACAGTGGGAGCTCTGCGATATCGATTCTTGTGATGACAAGAAATGGTGAGTAGTTCAAAAATAGAGATCGAGAAATTTAATGGACAATTTTTTTAGCTGTGAAAGCTCAAGATGGAAGATTTGTTTGTGGACAAAGATCAATAGATCATTGTGGATCTAAGTACTGCATCTATAGGAATGTCAACTGAAGACTAGGAAAATTTGGATCGGAAGGCGAAGAGCTCAATCCAGTTGTGTCTGTCAAATTCAATATTATTGAATGTGTCAGGGGAAGCTAAAACCAAGGTATTATGGGATAATTTAGGGTCTTAATATCAGTTTAAGTTCCCGGTAAACAAATTGTTCCCATGGAAGAAGTTGTACAACTTGAGGATGAAAGATGGAGACTCGGTGATAGAGCATCTAAACGCCTTTAATACCATGGTAAGTCAGTTATTGTCTATTGATATTAATATTTCTGATGAAGATATGTGTATTAGTTTATTGTGCTCTTTACTAGACTCGTGGGATAGTCTTGTTGTGGCCATAGGTAGTAATTCAACTACTTTAAGTTTTGATGATGTGGTATCATCCTTGTTGTTGAAGGAGATGAGGCGGAAAAATATGGAAAGCCAAAGCACATATGCCTTATTTGCAAGAGGACGCTCCTAGGAAAGAGATATATCTAATCCCTCAAGTGAGAGATATAAATCTAGGGGAAAATTTATATCTCTCGGAAAATTTGTAAAGGTATGTTAGAGATGTGGAAAAGAAGGGCACTACAAGAAACAATGTAGATCCAAAAGCATTGAGAGAGGGAAGGGATATGATGATACCTCTTCTACAGAAGAAAAAGCCTCTGCATGAATGAGGGGATGTGTACTTGGCTTCTTCAAGCACACATGCAGATCATGAGGCATGGTCGGTTGACTTAAGTGCATCCTTTCATATGACTCCTCACAGGGAGTGGTTATGAAATGTATGATGGAGGTGACATTTTTCTAAGAGATGATTCGACAACCAAAATTGTAGGATGAGGAAAAGTTAAGTTGAAGCTAATGGATGGTAGGATTAGAACACTTGGTGTTTTGCACATTCAAGGATTGGCTAGAAATTTGATTTCTATAAGCAATATGGATGATGCATGTGGAAAAATAGTGTTTGAAAAGGGAACCTACAGGATGGTTCGAGGATAAATGGTGTTGTTGAAGGGAGTTCAGTTTGGAACTCTATAAAAGTTGTAGGGAAGCACTATTAGTGATGGGTGAAATAGTTCAATTGTTCCAGAGATTGGAGCTGAAGAAGAAAAAAATATTATAGTCTATAGAGAAAAGACTATGATGTGGCATCAAAGACTAGGGCATATTGGAGAGAAGGGCCTTCGAGTACTACATGGTAAAGGTATGGTTGAAGGTATGACCATTTTCTCTCTTGATTTTTATTTCCGTGAACATTGCTTATATGGGAAGCATAATCCTGTAAGATTCTCCTCTAGTGCTACGAAGGCAGAGTGAACTTTACAGTTGATGCACAATGATGTGTTTGGACCCATGTCGGCTCCATCATTAGGTAAATTAGTGTACTATGTCTCATTTATAGATGGATTCTTGAGAAATACATGGATTTATTTCCTCAGGAAAAAATCTGAAGTCTTTGACAAATTCAAAGAGTTTAAGGCTCTTGTGGAGAATCAAACAGAGAAGAGAATTAAGGTGTTGAGGATGAATAATGGTGGAGAATTCTATGGAAATGAATTCGAAGAATTCTGTAAGAAGTGAGGTATAGCAAGGTAGAAGATGACTCCATACAAACCTCAGCGGAATGGAGTTGCAGAAAGGATGAACAAGATGTTGATGGAAAAAGCAAGGAGCATGCTCAATGGTGTCAGGTTAGGACATGAATTCTGGGTAGAGGCAGTGGGTATTGCATGTTACTTGGTCAATCAATCACCTTCATCAGTGTTGGATGACAAGACTCCACACGGGGTATGGACTAGTAAGAAAACCTCTCTTACACATCTCAAGGCATTTGGTTGTGATGCATATGTTCACGTTCCAAAGGAAAACATGAGTAAGTTGGATAAAAATGATGAAAAGTGTATCTTTATTGGTTATAAATATGGTTTGAAAGGTTATAAGCTTTGGAACCTAGAAACTAAGAAGGTAGTGTATAGTCGAGATGTGGTGTTTAGAGAAATCAAATATGTTTTCAAATAGGAAGCCCTACCAAAGGTGGAAGAACCAAAGAAGTTCGAGTTTGAATTGAAGGATAATGAATCAGACTCTACGAAAGAAGAGGAATCAATTGAAGAAGAGCCTCATACTTCAGTATTGAGGAGATCAATTCGGGAAAGAAGGAAACCATGAAGGTATACTCCACTTGTTTTTCATTCAAATTTTTCTTTGTTTATTATCGATGATGATCCTAGAACTGTTAGGGAGGAAGTGGATTCAAAGGCTGGAAAACTCTAGAAAAAGGCCATAGTGGAAGAAATGACAACATTAGACAAGAATGAGGCTTGGGATCTAGTGGAGTTGTTGATTGGAAGAAATCTCATTAGCAACAAATGGGTGTTTAAGAAAAAGTTGAATGCAAAAGGCAAAGTGGAGAAATACAAAGCTCAGTTAGTAACAAAAGGTTATTCCCAAGTAGAGGGAATTGACTTTGGTGAAATTTTTTATTCTGTTGCCAAGCTAACTTCTATTAGATTTATTTTATATGTTGTTTTTGCTTTCGATTTGGAAGTAGAACAGATGGACATGAAGACAACATTCCTACATGGGGATTTGGAAGAAGAAATCTACATGAAGTAGCCAGAAGGATTTGTTGTGAAGGGAAAGAAAGAGTTGGTATGTAAGCTGAAAAAGTCCCTGTATGGGTTAAAGAAATCACCAAGGACGTGGTATCAAAATTTTGATACTTATATGTTGGGACTTGACTTCATAAGGAGAAAAGACAACCACTGTGTGTATTTCAAATTAGTTGGTGACCGTCTTATTTATTTGGTCTTGTATGTGGAAGATATGTTGTTGATAAGAAATGTCAAGGAGATTATCCAAGATGTGAAAACTCAATTGTCCTCTAAATTTGGCATGAAGGATCTTGGTGTTGCAAATTTCATTTTGGGCATGGAAATTAAAAGAGATTGGGAAAATAGGACACTCTAATTAAATTATAGGAAATATGTCAAGACAATATTGCAGAGGTTTAATATGCAGTAATGTAAACTGGTCAGGGTCCATATTCCTTGTTACGGAAAACTAAGTCTTATGGCTATGGGTTAGGGACACAATAGAGAGGTACCCTAAAAGACCACTCTTATACTCAAATAAGGAATTTAACTAAAAATAACTACTTTATAGTAACTAATTTCAAAGGAAAGCAAAGAGAACAAACATGGAATCCAACGTTTGAAATCAATCCCACTCAAGAAATTTTTCTCCAGAACTCTTGCTCAATGATCCTTTGTAAACTCCTGCAAGTAAAGAGACAAAAAACTGCAAATAAGTAGTTATCTGCTAACTAACTAGACATGATCATTTCCTTTTGCATAATAGATTCAAAACAAGATATAAATAATCTTATTAAAAGCATGAATTAACAAATAGAATTGGACGAGAACACTAGATCTTTTATTAACAAAAACATAGAAGTTGGTTACAACTTGTAACCACTGCGGCATGGTCCTGAAACTGGTGCTCCAAGTTCCTCCACCCAAGGCCATAGATGACAAGCAAAACCTACTAAACTTTGTGTTCCAATAGGTCCAAGGAAGCAAAATATTTCTTCCTGACAAGATAGGGAGAACACAAATTCTGAAAACAAGGGTTTTCAAAGGGGAAGGGCAATCTCAGATGCAAGGGGAAAAGGGGACTTGCAGGGCTATAAGGAAAATGCTAACATAAGGATGCATTTCTATGTTATGTTTTTCCTCCACCCCAAGGCTATAATTTATACTCCCTTTTGACAGTTGGAGTAGTTACGAATGGGCTATAAGAAGTGGGAACCTAGGTAACCCATCAACTCCACCCAAAATGTCAGGATTTATTATTTTTTTGAGCCAATTTAACATGTACGGAGGTTGCTAAATAGAAAGGGGCGCACGTACACGAGTTTCTTTAAAGGAAGTTGCGCACATCAAATAAAATGGGTTTTTTTAAGTATTTTTTGGGAGGAAAAGTGGGATTTTGGTCCTGCAAGCAGGGAAAGGGATGTAACTAAGGCCAATGAGTCATCATGAGCATATGTGGTGTTAAATGACGTTATAACATATGCCCCCTAATGTTTGAGGTTAGAAGAGAAATTGATGGCCAAAATACATTACAAAATACTCATGAGATTGTGGAGGGGCCATTGGGTAGGAGTAGTTGAAGACCAATCCCATAACAATACCTACAACAAAAACAAGTAAGATACTTTCTTCTCAAGTCGGGTATTCCCATGCTTGAGTGTGGTGTAAGCATGGCCCCTAAATCAAGTAAACTACAGATCCATGAGTGATAAAAGCAAAACTGATGTCCATGGCCATGAAATATGTACATAGTGGATCCATATATATATATATATATATATATATATATATATATATAGAAGTAGAAGTAGAAATCATGGCCACGAGAAAAATACACAGTGGATCCATGCAAAAATGCAGATCAGAGACATGAATGGATACACAGTGGAGTTATGACTCAGAATAAAAATAGAGGATATATGGAACCAATGGAGTGAACAAACTAATCCTCTGCAAGTACCAATATTGAAGAGGGTAGTACAATCAATACAAGTCGGGTAGGAGCACAAAAGATGTGATTCTCGTACTTCGCCCAACGTCTTCAAAACAACCTGTCGTGGTACGAGTATACACTATGCGAATAAATGTGTTGAAGTCGAACACAATGAGACACTATTTGATTATCATTCATTGATGTATACTGTTAACAAATGCGAGACAACCCATCGATAATGATAATGGGCATCAAGGTACCTAGTACAATCTAACAAGTGTGAATAAAGGAGTTGACGTTGAACACCTGATAGAATCTACCAATTAAAGGACATTGATGTATTCCCACTATCAATAGTGAGGGAACCTTCCACTGATGACTACAAGCCCCAAGGTACTAAAAATGACTCTAGATCCATGTCCCAGAGCAAGATGTGCTGAAGTCGATAGAAATGGATCTGCTGGAAGGAAGGCATTAAGGCATCATCCATCATCCAACACAAGGAGTAACAGAAGGACAAAGATTTGGAAGGACTCAGATGACAAGATTGAAAGGACCAAACTGAGGTATGACTTTGGAATGTACCATATGGAATAGCACACGAAAAACACTCTTTGAATAGTATCTAATGAGGGAGACTATTAACAAAGATGAGGAATCCACCAATGCGGTCAAATGGAAACCAAGATACTACACAAATCCTTATGTGTGATAATGGTTGTTGATGTTGAACACAAGGGAAACTGCTCAGTTAGCGACCAATGGTGGTTTGTCATCTGTTGAGCGCAAGGTCACCTATCAATCATGTAAATAGGCCCAGGGTGCAACTCTAGGTCATACTCTCATAACAATGAGTTGTAGTCGATAAGAGCAAACCCACCAACAAGAAGTCAATGGGGACCTTCTATACTAGCACGAGTGAGATACAAAGATGCTTCCAAAACTGAAGAGAACTTGACATGAAGGAAAGCCGACTTGGAAATTCAAGAGTTCTGCAGATTGGCCGACACAAGTTGACTTCCCTTGAACATAAACATGACACAAAATGTGACTTGGGCAACATTGAATATAAGCTGGGATACATTTGCGAAACATGAGGTATCAACAAACGCTCCATATGACTGGAAGAATAACAAGTCGGAGAAGATTATGCTAAAAAATTAGAAAATGCCTCTTAAAGCCATATTAAACCAAATATTGTGAGGTGAAGACTCATAAGATTGTGTTATGTTCAAGAGTGACACAAGTAGTTTCCATATAAAAAACAAGACTCGTTCCCATCCTTTTTTTGTTTTTTAATTTTTTTTGTCTATTTCATATTATAAAGCCCGAAAAAAGAATAAAAGAATGTTATATTACAACAGAGGAAATGAGCATAGTGGGCACGCAAACTAGTTCCGTGCGCAAGGAACATACCTATGCTCAATGCAAGGAAACACATGCAGGGCATGGATGCTCAGGGGAATTTTCCTTCAAGGATAAAAGGTGTCAAGTCGCAAAGGTTAGTATTGCAACTCTGCTAAATTTTTGAGAATGAATATAAAAGAGGCTATATAATGGCAAGTTGAAGCCGACATTAGGCCCAAAAAGTGTGAGTGGTCAATATGAAATGCAAGAACAACTCAACACAACAAATTTCTGGAAGCTCCGCGGGTAACTAACCAACAATAGATGAGAATAAGATATGAAGCTTCAACACAGAGTCATGTCGGGACTAGAT
Source organism: Picea mariana (assembly GCA_032191745.1). Lineage (NCBI taxonomy): Eukaryota > Viridiplantae > Streptophyta > Pinopsida > Pinales > Pinaceae > Picea > Picea mariana. Next base: position 2,012 of record JASDQU010194292.1, on the reverse strand, counting down.
AGGGCTTCCGAGCCTACATAAAATTTTCAGCATGCGTGCCAAAATGGCTAGTGAGGAGCTAACTAGGACACCCATGAAGAGGTAAGCTCTACCATCCGTAAACCACACCTTTAGAGCAACTTGAAGGTATAATATCACAACGAACAGGGTTGACCCTATGGAAAATATGTGATAGATACAGATAAATGCATAATGTAGGGGGGATGAAACCTACCTTATATGCTAGTAAGGAGCACAATACCTGCCGAAGAAGTAAAAAAAAACGCCACTAGATATAAAAATATAAGTGGAAAAAGATATCTCTCAAGGAAAATTGCATAAGAAAACATCTCATGGGCACTTTCATTAGTCTAAACAGTGGAAAAATGTTAAAAGGGGGTAAATAACTATAAAAAAAAGTGGAAAAAATGAGTCAAAATAGGTGAAAACACATTTTTTACCATATTATTTGACTTTTACCATTTGGAGAGCATTTGGAGCCCTTTTTACCTTTCAAACTTCCGAGGACCGGTACGGGATGCACATAGATCGAAATCCGAAACCTCTTGGACCAAGTAAGAGAGCACTTCCTCCTCTTCGTTTTCATCCATAAGTTTTTCAATTTTAGTGATTTTTTGAGTATTTAAATACGTTTTGTAGGGTATATGGTCATGTATGTGACCTTTGTTCATACGGGTCGCATACATAAAAAGTTGTAAGCAGTCCCTATTAATGACAGTCATGTATGTACGTGATTTTCCTAATAGGAAACCACATATATCTCTGTAAACCTCCAAAAATAAAAATTTAACTCAAAAATTTGAAAAATATTTGCAAGATGGTAATTGAATGGAGGGAAAGAGAGAGAGCATGGAGAAGTTGATAATGATGTCATGGATGACCTGGAGGCTCAAGAATCCCTTCGAATATGCAGATCATATAAGTTCTTCCATTGTAATGGGATTAGGGCCTAATGAAGATTGTTTGAGACATTGATAGATTACTGGGAGCCGAAAGTAGATGCTTTCATGATTAAGGGGCGATATTTGAGGATTGAGACTGAGGATATATATTTCCTTACTAGGCTGCTTCGTCGAGGTGATATAGTGAACTTAAAAGACAAAACCTCCATTGGTCTAATGATCAATGAATACATTGCTTTGTATTGCTCGACCGAGACAGAGAAAGTTGGGAGCCAACTCTCAATAAAGCAGATTGAGAGCCTCAGTCTTAAGATCATCGTGTTGACGATTGCTCGCATTACATGATCAACATCGCTACATTAGGATTTAAGAGCGATGATTTTCTATACAAGAGAATTCTTGAGGCCAATATTATATGATTGGAGTACCTCATTGTTGATGTGCATGAAGGCCCAATTAACAGGATGCAAGCAACGCAAAATGAAGAACTTCGAATTTGGAAGCCTCTGGTGTTGCTTTTTCTTTGAGAGAGTACCCATGATGAGTCCTAAAGTTGACATCCATCCGCATTATATGAGAGATTGCGTGATGGATTGGTGGACCGAGGTACTCTCGAGGTAGGGAGGGGGACAATTAGGTGATCCTTGGGATGATGTATTTTTCGCTTGGTGGTCACGCCAAGTGGTGGCGATCGAGGATTATCCCTGCGTAGGGATAGATTATCGCAACGACCCAGAGATGCCTATTCCTCCTGACAATGCCTATGGAGATATTAGTATAGGATTTTTCTTTTAAAATTATTTGATTTTTATATTTTTAATGATTTTAAGAAATAAATGTTTTTGGTGTGGATCAAGATAATAATGTGATTGTCTGATCATACAAATGTGGGACCGAGACGACTTGAGGGATATCCTCTGCATGGACTACGTGGTCGTGATGGCCAACCATGTGGAGATGTTGATTGAGTATTGGATAACTTCCAGAGGAATCTGGAGAGATTGGTACGCCTAGTGCCAATGATATAGATTGAAGATTTTCCGGAGTAGATGCAGTGACATGTAGTTGGGGTACCATAGCCATGGGTGTGACTATTTCAACGTCTAGCCA
>JASDQU010194290.1:2240-19811 GCA_032191745.1 Picea mariana | reverse complement strand
CTTTCCTGTATCCATTAACACTGGCTTCCCTCATATGCATTTCAAATTCAACCAAGAATAGCTTTCCTCCTCATCAAGATAACAGGGGAGAATAAAATGGTGGTTATCAATGAAAGAGAATGATCATGACATTACTTTTTTTTAATGAAACTGTGTTGGTTGCCTTTTATGAAATGGGGTGATTTTTTTTATGAACTGTGTTTGTTGTATTTTATGAAATGTCGTAGAATTTTTATTTTAGGAATTGAAGATTAGGGGATATTTGTTCCAAATGGAATGATAAATTGTTGGATTAGTAGATTTAAGTGATTATTTTTGTAAAATTTGAATATCTTGAGAGTTTTCCAGTATGTTGAATCTATTTCTGTATTTAGAAATAAATTCTAAACAACAAAAAAAATAGTAATTCTTATAAATTTATATTAATTCCTGAAAAAAAAACCATTTGATAAAACAACTAACCAATACCTTTATAAAATGAAACTGAAAAAACAAATTACATTGTATTTTATAATTCAATATTAATTTTAATTGTATTTTATAATTCAATATTAATTTTAATTTATATTCAGTTTGAAATTAAGTTTTAGATTTAAGAGTTTTGTAGAAATTTTTTTCTCAATATACTATACTGTATTCATTTTGATTGATTTGAAATCTCTAATTAGTTAAAATAGATGTGCATCTTATTGAATTAATAAAATGAACATGATATTTCAATTTTGAATTAATCAAAATGGATGATGCATTTCCAAAAATCTAACTGTGAAATTAAAATTGAGTTTTTAAAATTAATATTTATTCAGCCAGAAATTCACCAACAACTCCACCAATTCATGAATAGCTTTTTAAATAAAACATTGTTATTTTTTATTGTATTTTTAGACAAATTAATGCATTTAGCTTTTCCAGGTTTAGTTCAATTTCTGGTTTCAATGTTATAAATTATATATATTTCATTCAAACTTTATATTGTGCAATATTTTTTGATGATTAAGATGGTCATTAATCTTTATATTGATAAATTTATTTTTTCTTAACTGAATTAAAATCAAAATGAATGTGATATTTCAGTTTGATTTAATCAAATGAATGCAGCAGGTCCAAAAACCTATCTGCACAATTAAAGTTGAGTTTTTAAGACTAACCCTTATTCTGCCAGAAGCCTCTGTTTCACAAACACTCCACAGATTAGTTTTAACCAGATTTATTTTTTAAATAAAACATTGTTATTTATATTTTTTTATTGTATTTTTTAAACAGATTCCACGCATTTAGCTTTTCCAGGTTTAGTTCAACTTCTGGTTTTAATGTTATAAATTATATATATTTCCATGTGTAAAAGAAAAGTCAAACTTTAATTATGCAATATCTCCCGAAAGATTAAGATTGCTGGTTTTAATGTTATAAATTATATATATTTCCATGTGTAAAAGAAAAGTCAAACTTTAATTATGCTATATCTCCCGAAAGATTAAGATTGCTGGACTTCTCATCATTAATCTTTATAGAGATAATGTTAATTTTTTTTAATTGAAATTTTTCTAAAAAAAAAAAAGTTTGAATGACATTTAAATCAAGTTGTCCTTTCATTATATTTTTATGATAAGAGGAATTTGGTTATAAACAAAAGTGAAATAAAGATTACATTAGCACTCAACTATCTATTGTGTTAAGTTTGTGTTAAGTTTATAGGCTTTTTATGAACAAAAATTGTCACATTAATTAATCATTTAATAATAAATTAGGTGTAAGTAAATATGGGTCAAATTAAATTTAATTAAAATCAATATGTAAATTTTATTATTTTTAAATTTGTATATATTATTTGATATTATTTTTAATGAGTTTTGTTTAATTATTTTATGTTTTTTAGTTAGAATATGATTATATAAATCTTTTAGAAATCACAATTTCCTGTTTTTTTAAATTGCACAATACAAGGGCACACAATTCACATGTGGTTTCATATGTGATGTGGGCTTGTTTATAACATGGTTTTTTACAAGTCAGTAAATATGTTTAACATTTTAGTTGCAAGTTTTTATTTTTATTTTTTAAAATGAGTTTAACATTTTAGTTGCATGTTTTTATTTAAATGAAAGTTAAATTTATTTTAATTTAGAATTAACCAATTTTTTTTTTTAGATTTTACAATTTTTCTAGATACAAAAATTAAAAAGATTTACACCTTATGTTTGTATGTGGAGTTTTTGTTTTTTGTTTTTTAATTTATGAGAAATTAATTTTTATTAATGTATATATTATTTTTTGAGATATTGACTACTATAATGTAAAATACCTAAAAGCATTTTTATAATTGTGTTGATTAAGCTTATTTATATTTCTAAAATTATATATAATTTTATTTTTATTTTTAATTGTAATTATAATTGTGATTGTGAGAGAATTATATTTTTTATTTTATTTTATTATGTGTTAGTGTTATTTATGTAATGTTACTTTAAGTTACAAAATATTTCTCAATATTAAAACATAGAATAGATTTGCAACAATCTTGGACTGAAAACCATAGCACCCCCCCTCTCCCTTCTTCTTCATGGCTTCGACCGGAGGGGAGAGTTCGACTCCCTCCTATAGACAGATCATTGTGGGTCGATGCAATGACCACCACACCAACCCCTCTACTCCGCTAGAGCAATCACAACCCATTGATGGACGATCCACCCTGGGCAAGGAAACACAACCCGCTCCCTCCTTCTCGACCGATAAGCAACCCCTGCCTCAAACCCAAGCCACCATTCCCATCGTCACCTCTGGATGCCTGCCAAAAGCATCTAAAAACCCTACTTATGAGGTGGAAACTAACCGCATAGAACCCTTCATCCAGCATAGGCAAGATCATGCTTTCATAGGAAAGTTTATGGGCATTTGGCCAATGGAGAAGGACCTCAACTAGTGGATCAAAACAACCTGGAAGCCGAAAGGACAGATCGACCTCAAACTAGGATCCAAAGGGTTCTTCACAACCATCTTCTCTAACCTAGAGGAGCGTGACAAAGTATTTGAAGGCGGCTCGTACTTATTCAACTCTACATGACTGCACTTTAGACCCTGGACTGAACGTTTCAGTCGTGAAAAAGATGATTTCACGACGACCCCTGTTTGGATAAGGCTATATTCCCTGCCGCATGAATTCTGGGATGAGGAAATTTTGGAAGGCATTGGAAACACCATAGGCTCCTTCGTCAAAGCTTCAGAAGCCACCAAAAATAGACACTACACCTCGTCTGCGTGAATATGTGTTTATATGGATCTCACCAAATCCCTCCTGGAATCCATTACTCTCATTTACCACAACATTGACTGGATCCAAATGCTCGACTATGAACACATTCCCTTTTGTTTCCATCGCTGTCACACCCATGGTCATCTCTTTTGAGACTGCCCTCTGAACCCCAACTCCCCTGCGGCTAACCCCCCTCCCCCTACCCATAATGTCGAAGGATTCATGCATGTCTCCTCCCAGTAAAAACCAAGACGACATCCTAATCCCCCTCCACCCAAGAAGAACTTTGCCACTAAAAAATCCTCCTCCCTCCCACTAGATGATGAAGGAAATCCGATACAAACAGGCAAAGACCAATTTCAAAGTGGCAATCTAAATGTAGAACTCTCAGAGGAGGATCAAACACAGTGCATAAAAATGATGGATCCAACACACAATAACCACCCAACAGGTGACATTGACATGCAAGAGGAACCACCTGAACAATTAGACTCAGATGATGGTGAGGACAGGGATTTGGGATATTTGGACCTCAACTCCATTGTCGGGGCCTGCAAACAACATGATCCGAACTCCATTCTAGAAAAGCAAGTTCAACTCCTCAAAGATGTGTTGGTCCAAAATCGCTTCCTCAATGATACAAAGGAAAAAGGTATGAACCCAAACCCCTCTCTTGGTATCAATCCCTCCCCCTCTTATACTTCCAAAAACACCAAAGAGGAAAAAAAGAGAGGAAGGAGATCCAATAAGCAACTCATCAAAGACTTGGGAGAATTCTTGGTAAACTCGGGTCGAATTGCCCTTATGACAGATACATTTCAACCCAACCCCCCCTTCCTCGTGAAATTTATTTCCTGGAATATAAGAGGCCTAAACGGAAAGACCAAACACTAACTTCTCAAGCAGCATATCTTTTTTGAAAAACCCACTGTTGTTATGATCCAAGAAACCAAGTGCTCGCTTCACCTCCTTCCAACTCTCACTTCTCGAATTTGGCCCGGCTCTCTCACTATCGCTCTGGATGCCCAATGATCCACGGAAGGACTGTGCCTCTTGTAGAACCCCTATGAAATCCAACTCTCTAATCTCTTCTCCACTAAGCACTCACTCTCAGCTCGCTTTCAGCTCACTTGTTCTTCACTCTGGGGAACCCTTACAAATGCCTATGGCCCCAACCTTCTTCCTGACAAACTTTGCTTTTTCGCCTCTCTTAAGCTCCTCCCTCCTCTTATCTCTACCAACCATTGAATTATTGGGGGAGACTTCATCTCTATCACCTCCCTCCTGGAGAAACGGGGAGGCATCAGATGTCTCGAGCAAGATTCACAAGTTTTCCTAGATACCATTTTCTCCCTCAATCTCATTGACCTTGAAATCCCTAATGGATCCTTCACTTGGAACAATCACCGATGCAGACCATAGAAAATTGCCTCTCATCTTGACATCTTTCTAGTCTCTGAGTCCTTTCTACTTTATGATTTCCACCCTTCAACCACCATTCTCCCTTAGGGAGGCTCAGACCATTGGCCAATTCAACTAAACCTCGACATTCATGGGAGCCCCAAAAATCAACCATTTCAATTTGAAAGATTCTGGTTAAAGCATCCTAATTTCCAAGAGCACATCTCTAAATGGTGGACTACTTACTCCCCCCCCTCTTGTTCAATAATTCACAAATTCCAGCAAAAGCTCAAATTCATAAAGCAACAACTCAAGCTCTGGAACAAGGAAGAGTTTGGCAATATCTTTCAAGTCAAACAACAAATCATCAAGAAAATGGAACACATCCAATAGACAATGATTCAAAATGGAAGAATGGATCAACTCGTCTAAGACAAAGAAAACCTCCAAACTCAGCTCCACGAAAGAGACTCCCGAGAAGAAATCCTTTGGAAGCAAAAATGTCAAGTTTGCTGGCTAAAGGAAGGGGAAAAAAACACCAAGTTTTTCCACAGATCCATGATCCAATGTCGCCACCACAATTGAATCACCAGATTAAAAGAGGCCAACGACAACTGCCTCATTGAGCATAAGGATATAGAAAGGGAACTCACCTCCTACTTCGACAACCTTCTTTCTGAGTTGCAACCAGATCGCAGAACCTCCATACAGAAAATAACTCAACACATTCCGAAGTTGGTCTCCCCTGAGCAGAAAGAGGCCCTCATGCTTCCCACTTCTCTCGAGGAAGTCGAACAGACAGTTTTCGAAATGCCCAAAATTAAATCTCCCGGTCCTGATGGATTCACCACATACTTCTTTCAAGCCTGTTGGTCTATAATCAAATGGGACGTCTGGGCAGTGGTGGAAGACTCCTGTACTCAATCCATTTTCCTTCCTGCCCTCAATGCCACCTTCCTTGCCCTCATTCCCAAAGAAGAACACGCTGATAATCCTATTAAGTTCTGCCCCATATCCCTTTGCAATGTAATATATATAATTATAACCAAGCTTATTGCTAACCGGCTCAAACCCGCGCTCCCCACCCTCATCTCCCCGGAACAAATTGGCTATGTGGAAGGCAGTAAAATCTTAGATGGAATTATCATGGTGCATTAACTTGTTCACTCCCTCAAGCTCACCAAGTTCCCTGGCATGCTCATAAAGCTAGATCTATCCAAAGCGTTTGACAAACTAAGCTGACAATATATCCAACACACCCTGCAAGCCTTTGGTTTCTCCGATTCCTGGATCAAATGGGTTCTATCCCTTCTCTCCACTTCTTTTTTCTCCATCCTTATCAATGGCTCTCCTTCCAACCCTTTCTCCCCCTCATGATGCATCATGCAAGGGGATCCCCTCTCCCCCTTCCTCTTTATCCTTATGGCAGAAGGACTGGGACAAAGTATCGCAACAATAGTGGCAAAGGAGAAGATTTCTATCCTTCGTATCCTTGACGAGGACAAATCCACAACACATCAACAGTTCATGGATGACATGCTGCTAATGGCTCAATCCACTACAAAAGAAGCCAAAGTCCTCAAGCAGATGCTTGCAGAATTCTCTTAAGCCTCATGTACTTCAATCAATCTCTCTGAGTCTCAGATTTTTTTCTTTAATACTACTCCTACTGTTCAGGTTAATATCTCCAACATCCTTGGCTTCCAACGAATCTCCCTTCCAACCAAATACTTGGGAGCGCCTCTCATCGAATTCAATAATCGGTGCTCCACTTGGGAAGATCTGCTCTCCAAAATGCACAAAAATCTTGAGAAATGGGCTTTCAGAACTCTCAATACAACATGCCGACTGGTTCTCCTCACAATAGTCCTTCAATCCATGCCTCTTTACCTATTTTCTGCTATGACTTCCCCCCAAAGCTATCCTAAAGGAAATCAGAAACCTCCAAAGATCCTTTCTGTGGGGAGGATCTTGCAAGGAAAATAAGTGGGCTCTGGTAGCTTGGGACAAGCTTTGTCTCTCAAAGCTTAAAGGTGGCCTAGGCCCGAGGGATCCCAAATCTCTCAATGTGGTCCTGGGTGTTAAAAATTGGTTGTGATGGCTAACTGAAGGGAATACCCCCTAGGCTCATCTTTGGCATACAAAATATTTCCCACATAGAGAGAGACAAGGCCTCATCAGACTCACATGAGACATACCAGGCTCACACATATGGAACACAATATGGTCCAACAAGCACCTAGTTCACTCCCACTATTTCTGGGAAATCAGAAATGGTAGATCGACCCTCTTATGGGATGATGCTTGGCAACAACTTCCACCCATATTTCAAAATGATAACCTCCACCAACTCAGGGACCTTATGACTGTCCAAGATCGAATTTGGATCCATCAATACTGGCTTCCCCCCAAACCTGGGGACATATGAAGAACGTGGATGCCCAAAGAAGAATGGATCCCCCATCAACCCATTCCCAATTGGGATCCCCTCTGACAAGAACTCTCTCACAGGAAAATCATAATTCATCAAGGCCATGAAAAACTCAGGTGGAGGCATCAAACAATAGGGTATTTTTCACTCCAAGAGGTCCACAGACTGGCCACAATGTCCAACAATAACCCACCTCAATACATTTGGATTAAAATCTGGTTGCAAACACTTTGGCCCAAAGTATTTATCTTTCTCTGGCTTCTGATCAAATGTAAACTCATCACCTGGGAAAACCTTCTTAAACATGGCTTCATTGGACCAACTTACTACCTCCTCTGCACGAATAATGGAGAAACAAGCGAACACCTCCTTAACTTATGTCCCTTCCATGTAGAAATCCGAGACTTGGCTGCACTCCTCTTCCACACCTCTGATAGGAATAGAGAAAGCCTCATCAACACTCTAACTCTTTGGAGATCTAATGCCTTCATCAATCCTGTTGTGAACAAAGCCTGGATCCTTATCCCATGATTCCTTCTCTAGGAATTTTGGAAAGAACAAAACCATCACATTTTCAGAAACACTTCTCAGGACCTAGATGTGATTTGGACCAGAGTCAAACTCAATATCAAGGAAACCATTCACACTGAGTCCTGGTCCCCCCAATATTGTACAGAGAATGACCAAGATTGGAGAGCCATGACCAAATTTTCTTTGAGGGTACAGAGAATGATATCTCATACTCTAAGATTTTTGTCAACCTCTTAAACCTTTGAGACACCTGACATGTATGAGAGAAATGACGATGGATTTTGTCCATAGACTGCTTCAAAAGGAATCATGCGAGTAGTTGTATGGTAAGAGGTGTTGTTGTACCACCACTCAACTATGGGTAACTACTGAGCCCACTGATTTTGTCTGTCGAATGCAAAACACCACATATATGTTTCCAAACAATTGTTGAAAAATTCAGTTTGGCCATCATTCTGGGGATGATAGGTGGTGATGAGATGCAATTGGGTTCCTTGGAGATTAAACAATTCTTGCCAAAAATTATTGGTGAAAGTTGGATCTCTGTCAGAGATAATAGAATGAGGCATGCCATGAAGTTTGGAGATATTATCCATGAAAATTTGAGCCACTGTGGATGTGGTTAATGGGTGTTGAATATAATATAAATGAGTGTATTTGGAAAGATAATCGACTATCACCATGATGACTGGATTATTTCTCGATTTAGGTAAGCCAACAATGAAATCCATAGAAATATCCCTCCAAATAGTAGGGGGATCAGAAGCAATTAGAGTGTGCCTAGGGATTTCACTGTTTATCCCTTGTTTCATTGATAAACATCACATTTAGCCACAAATGTGTGAATGTCCTATTTCATACCATCCCAGAAAACAAAAGTTTGACCCTTTCATAGGTTTTGGTAAACTTTGAATGCTCATTTATGGGTGAAGCATGAAACTCAACAAGCATTGCGGATTTAAGTTGGATTGTTTTCTTAAATATAGAAAACCTTTGTAGCGAAGCTCTTCATTGTTCCAAGAGTACCCTAGAGAATATGGAGAATGGTGTTGCAATTGTTGGATCATGCAAGAGAGTTTGGGGTCTTGCAGCCATTCCCGGTGAACAACTTGGAGCCAATATGGTACAATGAAGGAGAGAGAAAAGAGGGACCCTTCTTCTTCATACTTCCTGGAAAGAGTGTCAACAACCACATTTTATTTTCTCTTCTTGTAAATTATCTCATAATCATATACAAATGGCTTGGTCACCCATTTTTGTTGCTCCGGGGATGAAACTCACTGTTCAAAAAAATACTTGAGGCTTTGATGATCAATTTTAATTGGAAGTGTTTCCCCAGAAGATAAGGACGTCGACGATCCATGACATGAAAAATAGCAAAAAATTCCTTTTCATAGATTTATTGGCCCAAATGTCTCTCCGAAAGTCTTTTTTTAATGAAGGATGAAGGCCAAAGGCCTGCCATCTTGCATGAGGATTGCCCCAATTCCTTTCCCTGAACCATCACATGCTAGGACAAAATTCTTTGTGAAGTCAAGAAGGGATAGGACTGGAGTCATGCACATAAACTCTTTCAAGGCGTGGAAGGATTGATCAATAAATGGAGTCCAAGTGAAAGCATTTGTTTTAAGGAGAACAGTGAAAGGTACGACACTTTTTCCATAATTATGAACAAACTTGTAATAATACCCTATTAAAATTAGAAAACCATGCAAGCTATTAAAAGTTTTAGGGCAAGGACAATATGACCCAGCTACTCCACTTCAGAGGCTCCAAAGGCACATTTAGATTGTTTGAGGAAACTTTTGTGCTGAGAGAGTGGATGGAGAACTTGATCCACATGGGTGAGATGTGAATCCCAAGTTTTACTATAGATGAGAATATCATCAAAGAAAACTAAGACAAAATGACGAAGGAATGGACAGAAGACACGATTCATGAGACTTTGGAAAGTGGAGGGAGCATTACATAGGCCAAAGGGAATGACCAAGAACTCATAGTGACCCTCATGAGTTCTAAAGGAATTCTTGGGAATGCATTCCTCTTTCATACGTATTTGGTGGTAGCCAGAACATAGATCAAGTTTAGTAAAGTACTAAGCACCGCTCAACTCATCCAATAGGTCATGAATGACAGGAATGGGAAATTTGTCTTTGATGGTGAGTTTGTTGAGGGCGCGAAAGTTGGGGCACATGCACCGAGTGCCTTGTTTCTTGAGTACCATGACCACATGAGAGAAATAGGGGTTGGTGCTAGGACATATAACACCTGCTTCGAGTAATTCTTGAACATTTTTCTCAATTTCATTCTTCTGGGCAAAAGGATGATGATAAGGGTGAACATTGGGAGGGAGGCTACCTGGTACTAGAGTAATGGAATGATCATGAACACCATGGGAAGGAGGAATTCCATGGGGAGTGGAAAAAATGACTTGGTGTTGGGAGATGATAGATTGGAGGTCAGGATGCACATAGGGTGTCTCGATTGCTTGAATGGAAAAGGAGTTGGGAAATAATTCCCGAATGACCCTTTTTGAGGATCTTTTCCGTTCAATAGGAACTAATGATCTTAGGGGAGCTTGTTGTGATTCCTTAGAAATTATACTATTGTCCCTCCTGTTAGAATTGCATGGTTAATTCCTTAAAATCCATGAGGATGGGTCCCAAAGTGCGTAACCATTCAACACCGAGCACAATGTCACAAGCACCCATGTCGATAGCAAACATATGAGATTTCAGGTGGTACTGACCAATTTGTAGGTGCACATTTGCACAAAGCCCACCACATTTCATGGAATTGTCATTGACAATCATGATTTGAAAATTGTTGACAACAAAGATATAACAATTGATTTCCTAGGAAATGCGACGATGAATACAATTAAGGGTGTTTCCATTATCAATGAGGATGTTGAACTTCATGTGCTTAATGTAGCCTATGAGCTCGAGGTTTTGGGAAGCAAAGAAGCCACTAAGGGCATGCAACGAAATCAATGGTTCAACTTCTGGTGGATCATAGGGTGGAATAGGAGCAGTGATCGGGGGTAGGCATTCCAATGGGGAAACCTCATTCTCCTCATCAACAACATTTTTTTTTTTGTTCCTTACACTTGTGCCCCATAAAATATTTTTCATCACAATTATAGAAAAGACTCTTGAGTTGGCATTCATCCATTTCTTCCCTAGTTAATTTCTGGAATTTGAGAGGAGTGGAAGGAGGAGTAGGATTGGTGGGAGAAAGTGTGAGGAGTAAAGGAGGGTTTTCAGTTTTGGGCAGAGATAATGTTTTGGGCTTCCTTGGATTGTTGAGTAGTTTCCAACCAAGTTTGAGGGTGAGCCATGAGAAACTAGGCGCAGATTTCATCCTTGAGGTCAGTAATAAAACATTCCTTGAAGAAGGCATCTGACATGCCCTCTGTTTGGAAAGCTAAGTGCTCAAAGGTAGATATAAAGTCTTCCAATATGCCAAATTGTTTCAAATTGATCAAACAACCTAGATAGTGGGTGCCCGTGTCAAAGCGTTCATAAAGCTCTGCAACAAAATGTGTCAAAGAAACATACCCTCGACGTGTATTTCTATTCCATTGCTACCATTTCTAGTGTTCAGGATCTAGATAGAGGACACCATAATAAAGTTTGGCCAATTCATCAGTAATTCCATGCAAGGAGAAATCATGTCCCATTTGAGTGACCCAACCTTTCAGATCTAAACCATCAAATTTGTTCATCTCATCTCTAGGAAGATGGGGGTTAGGATTAAGGGAGTTGGAATGAAATGCCATATTATGGGAAGAGTCCTCACCTTCATAGTGTGAAGGTTTTTCAGAGGAGGGATAGCCATGGTACTGGTTTAACCATTGGTTGAGAGCGATGGTGAGGGAGGCCAATTCACCCTTAACTTCCACAAATTCACCCGTGAGTTTGTCCTCTAAGGTTTCCAATTTGGAATTGGTGGAAGAAATGTCAAAATTCACTCTCTGGATGTTCTCCCTATGTTGTTTGAATTCTTCTTGTAGGTGAAGGAATTCTTAGTTGCAGGTGGTGGCCATTTGGAAATGAGGGGCGTCGGGGAGAGGAAGTGGGTCCACATAAAAAATACGGAGAAATGATATATATGACGGTGATTAGGGTGAAAAGAGGAATGAAATGGGATAGGTGTCAAATATGGGTGCCGAGCAGGGTGGGGGGTCCACAGATTTTTTTTTTTTGCTTAGAAGTGACAGGTACCACAACGATTAGGACGAAGAGAGAAATCCAACATGATAAGTCCCAAATAAGGGTGCCAACAGGGCCATTATACTCCAGCTTGAATATTGCAGTAACAAATGGACCAAATTGTTAACAGGGGAAATTCTGTAGGAATTTTGCAACCAAAATGGAGGAAAGGTTACATTGTAATATATCTCATCTATTCCTTTTTTTTGTTTCTTCCGAGGGGTTAGGGTTTACAGGGTTCCTACAGACAAGGGTTTTCCCTGTGCTATAACTCTTTGATATACGTGTGGGGTTGAACAATAGTACTCAATCCAATATCTTAGGGCACCAACTAAGGAGGCTCGATCGTACCCTTATCCATACTACTCAATTACCCATGTACTAGAGAGTATCTTCCCGAGTGTTTTTCTCAGTATCACTATAGCAGTCACTGATTGACTGATGCATAGCTAGTTTTAGGAGACCTAGGGGACTCCCAATATATCTGTTAGTACGTGGGAGTGATTGCCGTGTATAGATTCTGTTTGATGTGGTACTACTTGAGGGGTACCAACAGGGTTTACAGAGGTTTCCAATGTCAAGGTGAAATGTTTGTTTCTAGGCAACCCCATGAAATCGTTTGTATTTCATGCGTGTAGTCTTCCCCGCCACAGTTTTACCGACTAAGTGATAGATATCTATGCTTTAAAGATGCTGACAGTACACATCTCTACCTCGGAAAAAAAAATTCCCATAGTTTCCATAGAGGAAAATTCTCTGATACCACTTGTTAGGTACCGGATCTATTATATTAAGTTGAAACAGAATTACTGCAGAAAATACCAACAAAAAAATAGAATGTAGAGAATCACAACAAAAATTAATACCTTTATTGATAGGAAGCAATGTTTACTTGCCTTTTCGAGGGGGAAACCTCTAGTAGAGCAATGCTCTATTACAACAATTCTCAAGACAAAGATTTCTCACGCCTCCTACTATTATTTATACTAATTCTATCTTCTAAAGAAAATTATAGAGGAATATCTTTCTATAAGCGAAAGCTTCTATGAGGTCTTCTTACATTGACTTGTTCACATTTATTAAATTGGACATATTAACTAATGTCGACCTTTATTACATGGAAAATATATTATTCTACTTATGTGAGGGGTCAGGGAGGTTATGTCCCTAACATGGACCCCTTACTCATAATAAGGATAGAGATAGGAAAGGAGAGAAAGTATAGAAGAAGCGCAAAACATCCACTAGCCCAAAAACAATGTCTAAACTAGGAGTCTTGAACACAAAATTTATTACAAGCATACTATCGATCTTTGAGCTTGACAATGCCAGGCTTTGATTCTTACAAAAAACAAAGAAAACCTAGGACACATAAATGATTGTTGCGGCGGTCATGGCATGGGAATAAAAAGGAAAAGATTGACAAAATAGGTTAGGTTGAAACATCATTCAACCAAGAAATGGGTATGCTACAAACAACATGGTAGTATTAACACTCTTTGATAAGTCAAGGTTTCTTATGGAAAAAAAACGATTATATTTAAAAATGATGGAAAAACAAACTTTATCAATGGAAGAGGTTTGAAAACACTTTGCATTCAGTGAGGTGATGGAAATAAAATATCAATCATTGCATGCCAAAGCCAAGTAAAAAGAAGCACATATAAAGAAAATGGAATCACTTGCTAGGAATACCCTACATAGAGAAATAAAGGCATTATTGATGGCACTAGTCAAGCAAGGAATCTCTATAGAAGAACTCCATCAAAGATTTGTGACTATACAACAAAGGAATCAAACAAGGTCAATGCATGGGTGATTCATTGGTAAACCAATATCATATCACATGCATTCATATCGAGGGATTTAAAATAGTTAAAATGTGATTCAATATATTGGATGGTATCGAGAGTTTTTTTAAATTAAACTATAGGTTTACACATTCGCGTGGGGTTCAACAAATCAAAATTTTAGGTGGGGGAGGAGGAAGTGAAGATAAAAATGCGAAGATATATGTCATTGTGGGTTTTTTTTGTTGGAAGTGAAACAACTCACAGATGAGTAGGATGATACATCTATAGTCCTTGTACCTTATAGAAATTTTGAATGTACCATGAAAGTCTCTAAACAAGCAATTAAAATGACTAAACATTTTGTAATAGAGGGATATGATACGAAAATTGTTTTTTAGTTCCTAAAGAACATGTTTATGATTCCAACTCAACGCTCAAGTAGCATATGATAAACAACATTTTCTAAAGTAAATGTACGATACATATGCCAAATATTGGCACCAACATACAAGGGGTAGAGATAGTAAGAGGTACACAAACATCATGAAAAAATGGTACTTACAATATTTAGGGAAACTAGGGAATTATTTTATTTGGAAAGGGGTATTAACAATACATTTTTGGAGGTAGAAACAAAATTAGGGGTATTCTTTAATGTCCCATAAACACATTTATTATGCCATAGGTTTACAAAGTGAACCCCCTATGGGTCAATGCAATAACATACCTATGAAATATGCAAATACAAAGTTATATGTTACTTGGCACAACCTAACACATGCCCTTCATCGACTTGCGATGAATTTTTTTATCCTTGTGTTTCTTCACTCTTACTCTCGACCATCACCTTGTCTCGTATTTGATTGATGTTCAAAGTGGGACTAGTGCTCTGAAGAAGAACTACAATATGAATATATCTTATTTTTTGTAAAAAATGATACACTTGATTTTGACCATCACTATGCATGTTGTTGTCGTGGCCCTTGTCTTCAGCACCAACCTACACATGGATAATGGGGGAGAGGTGCATCACTTGGAAAATTAGATTATGAAAGGCCACAAAAAGATCCAAGATAAAATATTTTAGTGGTTGAGACTCCATCACAAGTCACACAAAGAAAAACTTGATGAGTACATAGAGAACCATTTCAAGGTTGACCAATGCCTCTAACAAAACAAACCAAAGAAGATGAATTGAGCATATTAGAAGAAAGCAGATGAATTAAGCATATTGGAACAATACATGGACATAAACAAGCTTAATATGGAAATGACATTACAAGAGGTTTCTATCATGCAATGCATAAGGGAGTCACTCTTTTCATTAAAGAGGAAGATGATGATTAGTTACAAGTTGAGGGACCTTTTAACCAAGTAAATGAAAAGGTATAACAAACATTATGCTTAAGAATGTAGGAAAATTTGTTAGTGGATGAAGGATGGGAAAACAAAAATAGGTAGATTTGGGCCAAAAAGACTTGTCTTTACCAAGCAATGTTACAAGAAATTGCATAGAATACAACATCAACTTAAGGAGATGTGAAACACTACAATTTAATAGTGGAAAAGCCTACATTAAATGAACTAAAGAAGCATGTCCAACCATGCTGAGAAAATTTATTAGAATGCAAGCACCAAGAACCACATTCTGGCACGCAAGATGACACCAATAACCAATTAACAATGACCAACATCAATTCCAATGAATGACACACACCAACTTTGATCAAACAAGTTGATGTAGCATGGAGGCTATACAATGGTAAAGGGGTGGATAGTATTGGATGTGAACACACCCCAACTTTGGTAGAGAAGCTAGGTGCATTATACAACCTAAAATTGAAGAGATTGTAACATTCATACCACATAAGGTCTACCCAATTTATATTTTATACAAAACTGTTAAACTGGAATATATATATATATATATATATATATATATATATCACTTGGATTTATGCTCATAAAGGTTGATCCTAATTGTGTTCAAGCTATGTTGTGAGTTGGAGTAATGGCTCTTTCAGCAACACATGCATTGTGTATCATATTTGTGATGGAGACGTTGATTTCAGGTCATTTCCATGTCTACTAGAGATTGTTTTAGTTTGTCATATTCTTTGTATAACAGTTTCATTGATGGTAAACATCTTATCACTTGAAGCTCCTATTTTAAGTCTACTTGTTACACAATCACAAAAGATCAAAAATACAAATGTATATAAACCAACATATATCCATTTTAATTCCAAATCCATTAAGTACTAAAAATATTTACATCTCAATTGTTTTTTTTTTTATCAATGAAAAATTTGCATTACAATTATATTTTTATTTTACTCTTCTTAGTGCTTAATATATTTGAGTTAGTGCTTAATATATTTGAGTTAACATGTATCTACATGGATGAGAAGAATGAGTTTCACAATATTGCTTCTACTTTGTTCTGATGTCCTTCCCATGCTCATGCTCGGCAGGATTGACATTATAGAAAACTGGAATAATAGGAGACCCCGTCTTCAACATGAGGACAAGCTCTGGTTCTCCAGCACAGAGAAGATCTGGTAGTTGAGCCTGTCATACTCTAAATGTGTTCCCGAGCTAGATAATATGTTTTAAATCTATATATGTATATATGTTTACAGCCCCAGGATTCGCGTAGCAGAATGAATGGGTATTCCGAATCTTACCCAGAGAGGCCTGGTTAGACTTGTTAAGGTTTGCCATTGATATGTTTTAATTCTATATATGTATATATGTTTAATTAGCGTAGCAGAATGAATGGGTATTCCGAAT
The DNA here is from genome assembly GCA_032191745.1 of Picea mariana. Classification (NCBI taxonomy): domain Eukaryota; kingdom Viridiplantae; phylum Streptophyta; class Pinopsida; order Pinales; family Pinaceae; genus Picea; species Picea mariana. The sequence goes on along the minus strand of JASDQU010194290.1, from coordinate 3,398 downwards.
CTTATCCAGAGAGGCATGGTTAGACTTGTTAAAGTTTGTCATTACATTAAAATCAATTGGTGTTAGTAAACTTTTAAACCAGTAACATCATCTTGAGTGGGTGGTTAGATCAATTTCTAGAGGTGTGGTGGTTAGTTTAATACCTTTTTCCTATTTAACTTAGGTGAATTGAACCTGGAACAAAGCTATGATACCATGTTAAGGTTTGTTATTACACCAAAATCTAAAGGTGTTACCATGTTAAGGTTTGTTATTACACCAAAATCTAAAGGTGTTAGTAAACTTCCAGACCAACAACATCATTTTTGGGCGATTAATGCCAAGTTAAAAACATGACAGTTAGTCTACTAGATAAATTCCCAGAGTTGCGACGGTTAGTCCAACCTGACTGACTGTTCTCATGAAAATTTCATGGATCGATAATGTGCTGGATTTTGTTTTGAAAAAAACCATGGTTTTTGGTGATTTAACTTTTTTGGCGATAGGCTTTTAGAGTTTCTGTGTTGAAAAAAACCATGTTTCTATTTTGAATAAAATCGTGTCTTTTGTGGGATTTAATCTTTCTGACAGTTGGCTTTTTGAGTTTCTTCTTTACTGTTTCTTAACATGTTTCTAGCTCTGATCTTAGTTGGTTAACAATCTCCTTGGCCTTTGGCTTTTAGGATACACAGTTTCTGCTTTACATCTTTTTCATATGAGTTAACCATCAGTTTCTCAAAGCAGCCCGCAAGGTAAAGAATAACCAACATCTATGTATATTTGGATAAGGATGGATAGAATCCATCAAGCGATTTCATAGTTCAGCTACATATATTTAGATAGATTTCATAGTTCAGCTACATATATTTAGATAGATTCAGGCTTGATTGATAATGGCCATTAGTAATGAGAATGGATTGTATATTAGGAGTAGTGTTTCTTCGGTACCGTTGCTTGTGGTATTCATATTCTCAGCTTTTCTCTCAGGTAATGCAAGAGATATAGAGCATGCCAGTGATTTAATATTGCGATATTGCAGCTGTTTTTGTTTTAAACTTCCAACTTCATTCTTTTTAAAATGTAATGTGGCAACTATTTTATTCTTCGTAGTAATACCATGTATATATCTTCGCATTCAGAAAAACTATTTCTTAACACCAAGTATTGAGTTTTCTAAAT
>JASDQU010194288.1:37367-52696 GCA_032191745.1 Picea mariana | reverse complement strand
ATAGACTTCTCCATAGACCCATTACCTGGTTCAACCCCTATCTCAAAATCACCCTACCGAATGAGTCTACTAGAACTGACAGAATTAAAAATACAATTACAGGAATTGTTGAACAAAGAGTATATCAGACCGAGTGTCTCACCATGGGGGGCACCAATCCTCTTTGTGAAAAATAAATACGATACTCTAAGACTGTGTATTGATTATAAACAACTAAACAAAATGACTATTAAGAACAAATACCCCTTACCAAGGATAAATGATCTGTTTGATCAAGCTGGTGGGGCCAAGATCTTTTCAAAGTTGGATTTATGATTCAGTTATCATCAAGTTAGGATAAAGGACGAGGACATAAACAAAATAGCTTTTCGAACAAGATATGGACACTACGAGTTTGTAGTCATACCTTTTGGACTCACTAATGCACCAACCACATTTATGTTCTTGATGAACATCATTTTTAGTCAGTACTTAGACAAGTTCATAGTAGTATTTATCGACGATATTCAGGTCTATTCTAAAACAGAGGAGGAACATGATGAACACTTAAGAATAGTTCTGCAAACATTAAGGAAACACAAACTATACACAAAATTCGACAAATATGACTTTTATCAAAAAGAAATACAATATTTAGGGCATGTCATTTCCTCATAAGTTATTGTCATAGACCCAGAAAAGATAAAAGACATTATGGAATGGCCAGTACCTGAGGATGTGGTAGATATCCGGTCATTCATGGGAATCACCGGATATTATCGCAGATTTATAGAAGGGTTTTCCAAGATAGCTTACCCTATCACGTCATTACAAAAGAAAGGGACCAAGTTTAACTGGTCAGAGAAGTGTCAAGATAGTTTTAACAAACTGAAGGATTTATTGACAACTACACCCATATTGAAGGTAGCAGACCTAGATAAAGACTTCACCGTATGTGTTGATGCAAGTAAAGAAGGACTAGGTGGTGTCCTAACTCAGGAAGGACATGTTATTTATTATGAGTCCTAGAAATTAAAAGAACACGAGAGAAATTATGTCACTCATGAATTAGAATTGGCAACGGTAATACATGCCTTAAAAATGTGGCGACACTACATAATGGGCAGAAAAATTCTACTATTGACGGATAATAGAGGGGTGAAATATCTGTTTAACCAACTAGATCTTAATGCAAGACAAACAAGATGGCTAGCCTTCTTGAGTGAATTCGACTTCGAGGTCAGACATATCAAGGGTAAGGAAAATAAAGTAGTAGACGCTTTAAGAAGAAGAGTCCATTGGTTATTTGAGATAAATATCAGTAGGGAAGAAAGTGATATGGAACAAAGGATAAGGACAACATGTATTAACGATGGAAATTACACTAAGATGATGGTAGAATTTCAAAAGAGTATCGCAAAATCAGATAAACCAGATCTAAGTATCGACAAGAAGGGACTATTATGATTTAAAAGCAGACTTTACATACCAGATTCAGTAGAGTTTAAATTAACAGTTTTAGACGAAGTGCATAAGAAACCATATTCTGGCCATCCAGGTTACCAGAAAACAATAACAACACTTAGAAAATTATTTTACTGGCCTAATATGAAGGGCGAAACAACAGAGTACTTGGCTAGGTTTCAAGATTGTTAGTAGGTTAAGGCCGAGCACCAGCACCTAGCCGATCTATTACAACCATTACCAGTACCAGAATGGAAATGGGAGACTATATCACTGGACTTTATAACAGGTTTGCCTAAAACTCAGAAACATAATGATTATATCATGGTTGTAATTGATAAACTCAGTAAGGATGCACACTTTATTCCTATAAAGTCTACTTTTAAAGATATAAACATTGCTGAAATATTCATGAAAGAAATTTTTAGACTGCATGGTATTCCTAAAATGGTGATTTCAGATAGAGACGTAAAATTTACATCCACTTTTTGGAAGGAATTGTTTGCAAGGATAAACACTAACTTGAATTCCAGTATGAGCTATCATCCACAAACGGATGGACAGACTGAAAGGACAAACCAAATCATAGAGGATATGCTCCGCATGTACGTTAGAAAAAAACCGAGCAAGTGGGAAGACTACCTGCACTTGGTAGAATTTGCATACAACAATGGGTACCAAACTTTGGCTAAGTGGAGCCCTTTTAGGATAACCCGACTGACAGACTCATGGCTGGACCAGAAATACTCCAAGAAATGGAAAACATGGTAAGAAAGGTATAACAGAACTTAAAAGAAGCACAGGATAGACATAAGAACTATGCAGATCAGAAAAGAAGACAGTTGGAATTTCAAGTGGGAGACCATGTTTATTTGAAGGTCAAAGCCCGAAAAATCTCATTGAAGTTAGGGAACTATGCCAAGATGGCACCCAGATTTTGTTGGCCCTTTGAGATACTAGCTCGAATTGGACCCATAGCATATCAACTTGCACTTCTAGCTAATCTAAGAATTTATAATGTATTTCACATTTCTTTGTTGAAAAAGTATATTCATGACCCTACTCATATGATTGATTAGAACTTGGTGCAGGTGGAACCCGAAGGCGAGTTCTAGGTGGAACCCCTGTGCATTCTGGACAGGAGAGAAATAACACTTCAGAACAAAGCCATTTGCAGAAATCTCATCCAATCATGTTCCAAGAAATCTCATCCAATCATGTTCCAAGAAAGGAACGAACACTGAGGACAATGTTTTACTGAAGGGGGAAAGGATGTGACATCCCCCAAAATTAAATATTTTCGAAATTTAAATTTGTTGGAAATTCATTCTGTTTTTACTAAATTCAAATTTGGGAATTTTTTGCGATTTATGGAAATTCTGAATTTTGAATTTAATAATTGTAATTAATTATTATGACTGTTGGGTAGGGATTTTATTTGACCCAACTAACTAGTTGACTATGACACTTATATGAAAACATAATATTTTATATTGATTACAATAGGGCAAATGGAACAACCATGTTAAAATCAGCTGACCATGACTCCATGAGTGGGAAACATGTTGGAAACACCTCTGGGATGATTATTGCAAGTGGAAAATTAGGGATTTGGGCACTAGAAGCCCCTAAAAATTAGGGATTTAGAAAGCTATGAAAATCCCCAAGGGATGGAAAAAAGACCTGGGCAAAGAGACTTAGTTTGATAAATAGCATATGGGAGGAGGTAGGACGCTGCCAAGTATGATGGAAATATACTAATGAGTTTTTTCCTTTGTTGTTATGAACACTACGGAATGAGTGTGAGGCAAGAGGAATGGGATGGAACTGAAGGACATTGCAGAGGAAGAGTTTCCAAGTTCACCCTCATGGGTTCATGGTCAGGCTAGGGGTTGAATTGGGGAACGTGATTTTGATTACCCTATTCTATGGTTGGGAGGAACGTGGTTGTTCCCTTTGCCTTCCCGCTAACTGGTTCAGATATGTCTCTTATCCCTCTCTGCGTGATTGACATTATATCTGATGTGATGTATTTATTAAAATTGTATCAAATTATTTCCCATTTTCTGTTCAATGATTTAGTCTCAGTTGTAGTGCGATTATTAAAACTGGTATGGATTTAATAATCCTGGGCGAAATATGCCCATATAAATTGATGTATTTCTACAAGTCTTTATAAATTGTAAATCACCATTTTTGCTGCGAGAGCTTATACACAAAGTTTGTTTTTTTTAATTACAAACCTATGAATTTGAAAGCAAACAGGATCAAGTCAAGTATATATACACCTACATTCTTATGTATTATCACTAGAACTAAAATTGTATGCTTTATAAATGACAACATGTATTTAGAAAACCCCGGTTTATGCATCTTGAATTTGAAAGTGCAAACTATTACCAACAAGATAGATTTACCCCATACAATAAAAATGTCTAAAGAGAATAGTCACGAACATAGATCTGTAAGTCTATTCATATCGATTCATACAAATACATGTAAATAAGTAAACAACCATAGGTCATATCTTAATACTCGACTCGGATAAACCTGTCCCTATATTCTTTTAGCAATAAAGAAAATAAGAATATTTTAGATCCATCAAGATAATACGATTCGCCCGAGTAAAAGAAAGAAATTTTCTTTTTAAGAAAACAGTCCTTGAATATATAGATAATCCCTCCGAAACATTTTATAACTGTAAGTTTTGAATCATACATAGATTTAAAGAAAAATACTGAAGCGACGACCTTAAAGACCAAGTGCTGGTCTAAGATACATACGAACAGTGAAATGAGTTGTTTGATACAAAAACCCTTACAATGTTCAGTTCAATTGGAAAGAAATTTCCGTAGGAAAAACCTCTGAATTATCATTATTCTTGACTGCCGAACCTAAACTCAAGGTTACAAAAACTTTTCGTCTTTGCAAACTACTGTGGAAACCAAGTGCCTTATCAAACGCCTACAAATCAAAATTGATAACCCTATTTTGTCGGGTCTCATGAGTGGTTAACATTAAAGGAACTTGAATACCCTTTTATCGAAGACAAAGAGGAGGCTCTGAAATCATTATGGGTACATAAGCCTGAAAGAGTTATCAATTTCGAGAATTAGTAATGTTCACAGGAAGTAATAGAATACCAACAGATAATTACTATTAATGAAATATATCAGAGAGTACTTAACTTCTGATTTGGTGGCCTCGCCCTTTTTTGTCTCCTGGATGGACATCCAGGCTGTGGGACAAGCGCGTAACAAGGCTCTGATGGGTCCTCACATCAAAAAATCCCACCATTAGTGATTATACCAATACTGTGAATGAAAACAAAATTATAACAAAAAAAAAATATAGTTACAGTAAACAACAGATTTAACATAGCAGTTTAGATGACGGTATTGTCTTCTGTATTAAATAGACAAGTATATCGAGTTGCGACAAAGGCTGTTTTTGAATCAAGACATTACCCAAAACTTTGAATCTCTGCAACCCTCCCCAGAGAAAGACTATAGAAAGTAATGTGAGAAAACAGTCAACATAGGGCGTGACAGGGTCAAACCCCTACAAGGTCACCTCGCAACAGTTGGCATTACCAATACAAGAAAAACTGTTGGCATAGGATCTTATTCAACGGAATCATTACCCTTATAAAAATTACTCATTGAACCTTTTATTCAAAAGACATATGCCGTAAGGTTTATTCTAGGAATTGGGCGCGAGTATCTCTAAGTAGTATTATCTTTTCTTTACCCAATAAGTAATGACTACGAATTCATTGAAAATGGAACTAAGGGACTGAACCAAATGCCAAATAGAATGATTCAACCATCGCAAAGGAAATTTTGGGAGAAAAGGAGTTGTCACACACAAGTACCCTAACCCTTTTAACACAAGAAAAAAAACCCACATATATTTCGATCCTGATCTCGTCCTGTAACCACCGGCTAAGAGCGTGAAGTAGAGTGATCTTGGGAAATACTAGACACCCTAAGCTATTTTACCAGGGGGCTAAACCAAAAAATCTTTGAGCTTTGAGAGCGAGAAGACAGAGTGATAAGGACTGCCCCATTCTCGGTACATCGAAAAGAAATACACGGAAAAAATGGTGAACAAACTGAAAGTAAAAAGGGCCCTTCACCAATTGGAAACACCAGACCTATACGTCTCTGGTTTTAAATTGCATAACATATTCATAATAGGAAAGAAAATCTTACCAGGTAAATGGGCTGGGTCGACTGGAAGGGCTGAACAATGACCTCCAGTGCACATTTTTCTCCTCACCCAAAAGAGCCACCGCAGAGCCAATATGGTTATCTCGAGAAGTCACAATGATGAGGAAGAGCTCACACAACTCTAAGTGAAGAGTTTACTGTAAGAGTAAATGCCAAAGGATGCTGGGCCATGTGCCCGGAAAGAGTTGGCACATTGGGAGTAGGTAAGGCCAGGTGGAGAGTCATCAAGGATGGCGTGAGCAGGACCCTCATTAAACACATGCACAAAGCATTAACTCTTTCTGACAGATACTTTCCTTCCCTTACCAACCAATATATGAAAATAATGATAGTCATATCACGTCCGACCAGTTGTAAGAATTTCAGTCACAAAACTAACTCGTTCAGTTAGATTAACCTTCCCTCTTCTCTATCGTTGGAACGACCCTTTGATTATGAGTTAGTTTCATAGGACTTATGTGTTAGTCTTGTCTAATTTTAAAACCTTAAGTCGGATGACTACAAATGTATGACCACGCCTGAGCCTTAAGGGAAATTCGTTTCAGCGAATCGGTCTTTGACAAATTAATACCACTAACTATGACTTGATACGAGTCACACCAAAATCTTAACTCTCGACATTTTCATAGCTTGATGGGTATGATTTACGACAGAGCAATGTTATACAATTGCACGCAACATGAAAATCCTTTTTTTTTAAGGATATTGGGATTCGAATCCTAATAAACATCGTATGCAAGTTAATATAGGTATAAGTAGTATTAATATTTATAAAGAAATATATGTGTTGAAAGGTATTGTAACCTTTTGACAACCCACCTTATAAAGTATGAAGTAGGTTTTAATAGAGTATTGTCCTCATATAACAGATAGAACATTGGTCTATAATGAAGGTAATCTTTAACATCATGTTCTACAACTTTTATTAACGAGAAGTTGGAGGTCAATGTGCCCTTAAAAAAAATAAAAATTATGTCAATTAGAGGTACATTACATCTTTCAACCAACATCTCCAATGTAGATCAGATATATTTTGAATATTACCTTGGGTAATGACTTTTATTTCCCTAATCAAATCGAATCATGTGCTTACACTACAAAAGTAGCACTTACCCATTATTTTTCTTATTGTTACTATTGCCTAGAGAAATGAGGAGTGTCAATCATAAATATTTCTCACTCATTAGAGAATTAATGTCCCATCATTTCACCCATCACATCCACATGGAAAATCATTCCAGGTAAGCCTGCAAAACCCTTGCGCTCTACATTGTTTATATGTATTCTTTAAATATTAGGGTTAGGGTTTGTCCCTATCACCTCCAACATTTGTTCCTATCAATTGATATTTGTGTATTCCCTTTGTTGGTTATTTTTCATTCCCTGGCTCCCATGATTCCCTAAAGCACAACCACCTCCATGTTCATCACAAGATCTATGTCCTTCCTTCTCAATCACAACATGGTGTAACCCTATAATTATCTGTATTCGTCACCTCCATTGAATACCCTACAACTTCCCTCACATCTATGCTACCTAGAATGTTATTCTCCCCAAACCATTACCTTTGATGTGTTGGGATTTCTCACCTTAACTCAGTTGCCACTGAGCCCCGACTATTGAGTTTTTGAAACTTTATCACGAATCACTCGGGTATGCAATATTCAGGCCCTAATTCCCTTTACTTGATTGAAAACCATTTTAAAGACTTAGCTAAATTTTAGGTGCATGAGTTCTTGTTAAGCCTCTCGGTGAATACCGATATAGTTTGTGTAAATTTCTTTGGTTCACCACTGGAGAAAATCCTATTAACTTCACTCATACAACAAATTTGATACTAGAGTAATTAGTATCATGCATCTGACATGCCAAAAAACTTAAAGGGAACACTTTTAGCATCATCTGAAAGATTTAACATGAACTCATTTAAATCATCCAACTATATTTCCACTAACTTCATTAGTATATTTAGGGGACTTACCATGAACTTGTATGGTATTGAATGGGAACTTCCCATGTTTGGCTCTAATTCTAGATTTTGATTGAGGTGAGGTTCCCATTAACCTCTCTGATGTAGATTTTTTATCACTAAATACCTTTTTGAGACATTTACAGAGCCTAACTGGATATATTACCATTCATTCCCTTGATACATAAGTCAATTTCAACAAATTTCCTTTGATTTTCTCCTATATATACCAGATTACTTCCTATGAATTGATCTGACCTTGATCCTTTTCTCCATCGGCCAAATTAGCATCAAACTGCACCAATTTATGTGGACTTTTCCCTAGCTAACATAGTATTCCTCAAGTCCTCCATAATGTACCTAATCATCCTATCATCCTCGGATGATGATATCCCTCACATAATCCACACAAGTTATCCTTTAGGTACGTGAAATAGAAGTTTACATAGAGGTATTTGTCTTTAATGCTCATTCAAATGTTGATTTATAATATGGTCATAGAAACTAATGTTTCATGTTTTTTGTCATCACTGATTTTTATTCACTAACTATTACTATATGTTGCAGTTTCATAGATGTCACTGCAAAAGAAGACAATAAGAAAGGAACCTACCACATAATCTTCTAGCAATGGATCCAGGTATGAGGAAGAGCCTAATTCCTTAGGAGTAGTGTATGATGACATAATAGGACTCCTATAGAAAGGAGGAGACTCACTGAAATGGGGTGAACTATTCCATATGTTCAAGAGACAAACATTCCTAGTAAAATATAATGACCAAGATGAACTTGATATTTTCAACAAAATTCAGAGATCAATAATACATAGGATGGAAGCTGATGTTGGAGTGATCCCTTATGTAGATACAATTTCATGGATTATAAATTATGTGGACTTGGAAAAAATATATTTACTTAACTCTAGGGGAGAGGCCATAGCTTCGTTCAAGCTAGCTAATCTAGCAAAATTGTTAGGTACCTAGAGAGGTAGTAGGGGGGGGAAATTCTCTTCCCACGCTGACTTTCTTTATTAAATGAATGATTAAATACCAGGGCCATAAAATTTCCCTGTAAAATATATCTTTCTATGAAAAACCCCCCAAAATAGAACAATAAGTTATGACAGAAAATCGCGTCTTTTTCAGGAAAAACCCTGAAAAAGTGTTGAATTTAAAATGCTCATAACTTTACTTCGAGAACTCCATTTTGGCTGATTTGTTTTTTGAAATTGGGTATTTTTCCGAGAGGAATTCAAATAACCAATTTTATTTTCCAAATTCAGATCATAAATCTTCATATCAGAACCTGAAGTGCATCGCCCTCTTTTTCTTCCCTAGAAAAAAAATTGCAAAAGGAGAAAAAAATTCTCCCCTACTTTGGCCAAGGAAAGTGCTCTGATACCAATTGTTAAGTCCCTATACCATATCTGTAAACATAATTCAATAATACCAATAATAAACCATAAACCATTCACCATAACATGAACAAAAGAAATAGAGAAAACCCTTTAGGTAGGGTAACACCATATATTAATCCTTATGGAAGGATAAAACTCCTCAAGAAATCCTCACTTGTACAATCACAATATTCTTCACTCTGTTTCATTACATTTCTTACACTTCCTTATATAGCTCTCTCTATCTCCCAGGAACCTTCTAGAGAGCCTTCTCACATTTATTACATCCAACTACCATAGTGGGCCTTTATTCATATAGTGGTCTTAGTCTACTTTACATTGAATGCCCTCTACTATTATAACTACTTCAACATGATGGTTTTCATTTCTCCATGGGACCCTGGTTTTCTAGTCTACTTTAGCACTATGGTCCATACTTATTCATGGGACCCTGGTATATGGTTGTACATCAAGCGTTGATGATAGCGCTTTCATAAGGGGGATGGAATGTTCGATATCTATAGAGGTAGTAGGGAGGGTCGTAGGGCCCATAGTTATAATAGTAGAGACCATTCAATGTAAAGTGGAATAGGTCCACTATATCATTAAATAAGGCCCACTATGGTATTTATATATAATAAATGGGTATTTAGATATAATAAATGTAAGAGGACTTCTTAGAAGGTTCTACTTCTATAATATTCCTTCTCTAGAATGTTTTTAGGTGATGGTAGAACTATATAAAGGGGTTCAAGCAATGTAATGACATATGAAGAGAGTATTGTATTTGGAGAAGTAGCTCAATAGGAGAATTCCCCCTCGAAGAGGCAAGTGAACATGAGAGGATCCCTTCCATAATATGATTCATTGTATGGTGTTACCCTACCTCAAGGGTTTGGTAATAATAAAGTGTGATTTCTTCTATCTTGCTTTGTGGATATATTGTGTATTCAGTATTTGTGGTGATTATATTTGTATATATATTTAGGTTCTTAAAAAATATATTATCATTTAGAAAAGGGAACCTAAAAGTTAGATGAGTAAATCCTTAGTGGGTTGAAGCACAAAGAAAAATACCTTTTCAAGATCTGGTACAATCCATACAAATATTTCAAGCACATATCCTTTTGTGAGTATCCAACCAAACCCCTAAGAATGTGCTACCAATATGTGGTGGAGATGTTGTGCAAACCATCTGAGGAATGAGATACTTCTACATTTACTTTGTCCTTAGTTACCTTTATACACTACTCCATATATGATGGATCAACATTCAACTCGACTAATATCCTATCAACAATCTTGGAAGATTCTATCACTATTGTTAAGGAGGTCAATCCGGGATAATTTCCCAATTTTCACATGTTATCATATCTATTGTATGTTATGTGCATGCCACACCAATATCCTAATCTGGGTTGGGAATGAAAACATAGAGAACCATCCACACACATCTACTGCAAGGTTCTTTGGAAGCATAAGTACAGGTAGAAATGTGACAAGATATGTGATCACTCCTTTGCACCTTTGTATGAATTCATTTTTTTGCACCATCCTTGTACAGGAAAAATAAGGCATTAGCAATAATCAGAAATGTTGTGGATTGGTATCTAATATAACATGAGACATATATTAGGATATATAGAGCTACCAAATCTCCCCACCTACTCCCAATATTTGTCCCTGAAAAATTGGTACTTCGAAAGGCTTCCTATCAAACAATGATTCATAGAGTCGGGGCAACTCTCTATCGGTACAAGAAGACTAGTTGGCCTCTTCTTACATTATGCATTAGCTCATACTCATTTGCAGACACTAAGAAGGATATATATGAAGAATAGAATTATGATAAAGTAATTAAAAAAATATAAGTTAAACCCATGGGAAGGCTTTCCTATGAAGAGAAGGACCATGAAGAAGCACAAAAAGAATAAGAAGAGAAAGTAACAAAAAAATTATATAATTCTATGACATCCACATATTCTGGATTGATCGAAGTGGAAGAAACAATAGTAGATAATAACATAGGAAAGAAGTCAAATGTTTATAAAAATAATGAGGATGTAGAAAAAAAGGAGATGAATTTTGATGAATCTAGAGCTATGGAAAAAGATGACACAACAACAACAACAACTAAGGCTCAAGAAGAAGCACAGGTGGTTTTTGAAAAGGAAGAAAAAGATGCATTTAAAAAGAAAGAAACAACTAAAAGAGCTACAATAGAAGAAACAACAATGACATAAGCAGTGTAGAGAGTAGCAAATGAAGTTGCAACCAAGTAAGAAAAGGAGGAACAATAGAAGAGATATGAAGACGCTTTAAAAAATGAATCCTCACTAATGGACAATGACCTTCCAAAGTCCTGAACACAAGTCCCTAGCAGTAAGCCTCAATTTAGTGGAATGGAATTGGGAATTCACACTTCGCATACACTGATCAGAGTGTCAAACTTGAAAAAGTTTAGGTATGATCAATCCATTGGATACATCATGTAACAACAAGTTAGAAAGGTCTCGGTCAAAGGGGGAAACCAATTATCTGTCATCCTAGAGAACATTGTAACAAAGGATTCCAACCAAGATCCATTCTCTATAACATCCACTAGCACCGATTTTACCACATGCACTGAGAAATAAATTAATAAATTGTATCTCCAAACCTAAGAGACAGATGTTAGGATCGAGGAAATAGAAGAAAAGCTTTGACAAGTGAGGATAAATGAAGGACGCTCTTGATAATGGAAAGTATGTAAAGAGAAAATGAGGAAAGTGTTGGTGTATAGTAGGAAGACCCTAGGTTCAACATTAAATCACCAACAAAACCGTAAAGATACCACCTCTTTTGGCATCACCCGCAAGAAGGTGAAGTCTCACCTAAGGTATCTATGGGGACTGCAGGAACCAAGTTTCCATAATCATGGGGGAGTATGAGGAATTCATCTTGATCATTCACTTAACATTCATTCATTTATCCTATGCGTGGAAAGATTACAACAAAACAAACTATGACATATTCATCTTATATACTCATTCAAATTGTGCATAGAACCATCAGACACATATTCATATTACCCATCAAGCATTTATTGCAATTGGGGGGGAAACAAAATAAATGAACACATCATGATAGAAAACACAATAAGACACATATATTTAACGTGGTTCACACCAAACTTGGCTATTTCCATAATGAATTTCTTCTTATATTATTCATTCATCCTTAGTTCTTACAACGGGTTCTTACTGTGCTTATGTGATAATATTCAATTAAAACACATTTTTTTCCATGTCCTTCTATGTTGCAGTGTGCACATACCTCTCAAATGATATTCGTCTTAGCTCATACTCAACTAATCAAGTCATTAACAATGAATATTTACTCAATCATCGAACAACTAATGATGAGCCACCTCTACCCCAAAAACCCATTACATGTTTATAGTATTACATTAGGTATTATCCCATTACAATGTGGAAAAAATGTCTCCAAACGTATAACTAACTTCTTCCCTTTGCATGTACTGACTACTAAAAATGCACTATCTACCTTTCTTTCTCCCGCATGTGTCGCTACTTAGCAAAAATGTTGCATGATACGCTCTTGCGTTATTCCAAAAACTTGTCCCAAAATGACCTGCTCCAATAGGTCCCAAGCCACTTCAGCCTTTCCTCCAAGTATCGATGAACTTTTTAAATGTTTCCCTTGCAATTGTAATAATTTTTCTTGTTTTTTTTTTCTTTCTGCGCAATTTCTTCGACCTTCTCTCCGGTAATATGAGTCTTCAACTTTTCTACACTTTCTTGTATTGTTTTCTTGACTATACACTAAACATGTACTAGTTATGTTGTCACCTTTTATGATTCTTCCTGCAATGTTTCGATCATAGGTGTGCAAGCCTACTTCTTTGCCCTTATCTTATTCATCTCTGAGTATAATTTTCTATTTTCTTCCATTGTTGTCACAATTTTTTTTGGTGGTAAGGTGCCCATCACTTCCTTAAACTTTTGTTCCATGTCCTGTACATCATGTAGCTTCTACCCAATTTCCCACAGTTTTGTATATTATGTCAGTTGATTGCATACTCTCGTTCTTTCCTCGTATAGCATGGTACAGTCTTCTTCCAAACTTTCAATTTTATCTATGCTCATTGTTTTCTTATTCTCCTTTTTCACCCTTTCTTCTTGTGGATTACTCAGTGTCTATCACGCTTCCACTATTAGCATTGATTATAGAATGGAATCCTAAAACACCAAGTGATTATTTATTAAAATATAACAACTTTGGAGGGATAATCCAACCAAGGAAATATGCAAAGCTTCAATGCAATTCCTTGGACTATACCTATTTCACATTCGGATGTAGTTGTCCATAACCACTACAAAGCTTATTTTCTCTTGTGGGTTTTGGAATAGACATGTAACTAAACTTGGCCACAAGTGAGATTAATTCATGTCTGGATTCACTACTATGAACAAAAAATAATGGCTTCCTTCTCAATAGTTCTCCCTCAGGGTCCCATTCCAACAACAAGAATAAATGAGTGAAAAGGTGACCAGAATGGAGAGTTTGAACCAAAGAATAAAGAATGAACATGGTGAGTTAAGAAGAAGAAGAAGAAGAAGAAACCCCAAATAGAGCACAACATAGTTTTATATATTTACTTGGGAATCAAGAACCATATGGCCTTCACCCAAGAATCTTATGTAAACCCTTCTCTCTATTAAAACAATTATAGGTGAATAAAATATTATAAAATGACTTATCCCCTTAAGCCCCCTCTCTCGTGGAATCATACCCACCTATAAATGTCTTCCTTATCTGTTTTGTAGCCAGCGACATATTTTATTATTAATAATGATCTTAGAATTACATTTCCTAGGAACAACGACTGCTTTAATTGTTTGGGACCTATATTCTTTCCTCGAATAAACAAAATACATTATTTCATATGGGGGCTCAAAATCGGGGTATTACATCTCATGATACTTTTAACATGACTGAAAGGAAGATCATGACATTTGGATGCACACAAAAGAGTGAGTGACACCAAGCACAATTAAATTAAAGTGGAGAACACGGGTATGGGGAATGATTAGTAATATAAAATGTTGTTGATCCAAATATTCTTCAATTATATTTCCAACACACTCACTAGGAAACCAACGAACAAGAAAATAGAAGGAAAAAATAAACCGATGATCAAGATTATGGAGATATGCGAAAATGTCAATCCCTCTCACTCCACTAATAATTAAAGGATCAAATAAATCCATGTGTTCATTTTTTTATTAATTTGAATCATACATAAATACATTGAGACATGACTCTTGTCTTCATTTTCCAAAAGGTCCAAGGACTCTTCACATTCAACTATGACTTTTATCCAAAATTAGATTTACAACTATTATACAATATACCATAATTCCAAGGATTAGGTATCTAATACAAGATACATTGTCATTTTTAACCTTTTAAACAAAGACCAAATCTTTTTGGGTTTTGAATGTAGGGCTATGAAAGCACATGTTCAAAATATTGATATATTGTATAACTTAATATATGATATTTTCATTAAATTTGATAAAATCGTAGTCATTGGGACATGATGACCTAAATACATACATAATTTGAGGGAAAATATTAAAGAATCATCAAGTATTGTGGGAAAAAATTCCATGAGATAATCACAATATTGTATGAGAATATCTAAAAAATCCACCCTATTAATCATTACAATTGCACAAAACTATCAACTAAAATGTTCCCATATCTCATAAAAAAATACCACTAGAATAATTCAACACATATATAAGCTATTATAAACACATATATGACATTAAATATCTTCTTGTTCATATTAACAATACCGTTCTACCTCATTTTTCAATTAAAAATTCTGTAACCATGAACAATTCAAAAAATCTTATAGATATGGCATTAAATATCTTCTTTTTCATATTAGCAATACCCTTCTATGTCATCCTTCAATTACAAAGTGCGTAACCATGAAAAATTGAAAAAATCTTATAGATATGGCATTAAATATCTTCTTTTTCATATTAACAATACTCTTCTACATCATTCTTCAATTACGAAGTCTATAACCTCGAACAATTAAAAAAAATTATTTTATGATTTGTAAAGAAAAGAACAATATGTAAAATTATTTAAAAATTTAATAATTAACCATGTAAATGTATATGCTATTATTTTAATAGAACAACAATGGAAGTAAACAAAGTGGAACAATGGAAGTAAACAAAGAGGGTAAGTTACAAAATCTATTTTT
>JASDQU010194288.1:17445-37267 GCA_032191745.1 Picea mariana | reverse complement strand
TATGGACCTAAGACATTAACGCCTTAAGAAATCCTTAAACAACTTCCCAAACCAAGTGTTGCCCAGTTCAGAACCTAAGTCCTAAGTCTAAAACTTTTTAGGGTAAAAATTTAGTCTAACTTTAAGAAAAAGACCCTAGAATAAAATTTAAAAATTTTAAACAAAAAACCACTTAAGTGATAGTTTAGTCTTCATAAACCTCTTGGGGTAAAATGAAGAGAGTAAGAATTAAATTAAAACTAGTGGATTTAAAATTTTCAAGAAGAAATAATTTATTTAACTTGTGAAGGTGTAAAGAGATATCAATTTAATAATAAAAAGGAAAAGAGTAAAAACAACAACTACCATTTTGGTTCGAATAAAGAGGGGAAATTATTAAATAATAAAGATTAGAAAACTAAGTATTGGGGGAAACATAATAAAGGAAAGTGGGAACTTATGGTAAAAAGAAAGGTCAACATAGTAAGGAATCTGCAATTAAGAACCTACTAATCTGAGCTAATTTAGTAACATTTTTTTTTAGGAAAGTATTTAAAACATGTAAGGGGATATAAGAACACCTAGGAGTAAATTTAGGAGTGAATCTAGGTGCGTGAGGGATTTGAGACAATTAATAAATTTAAAGAAAATATTTATTGCAGAAAAGAGGGGGATGGACTACACTTGTGCGATGGAGAATATTTAGAATATTTTATTGAAACTTAATTTAAAATATGAATTAGGAAAGTTGGTGGGTCTCAAAACTCTATAAAAGAAAAGGGAGATGAGGAAGAAGGGGATGGGATGATAGCGTAACATTACGCTGCCGTATTGTGACTTGACTGATTACTTGTGGAGAGTTGGGATTTTCTAGCTCTGATTGGAGTGGTAGCTCGGCCTTGTGAGGCGAGATGGAAAGATAGACATACCTTCTGAATAGTGTGTGGCCCCTTTGCGGCTCAGGGGGCTAAGGGGGAAGCAGAGTACCCCTAGTGATTGGCTGGGAGGTACCGGTGTAGTCTCGATGGTCGGCGAGCGGGAGCGGCATGGAGCGTGCAGACTTCATTCGAGGTGGGTGACAAGGAAAAGGTACGCTCATTTAATTTATAGAGTATAATGCATTAGAAATTTATGCTGGGATCTGTCTGATGATTTTAATGGATGAATTTAGTCTTAAGCTTTTGTTTCCAATTGATTTCCTAAAATCATTGTGGTCAACGTTCTAGCTGGGTTCCACTGCTCCTTGGTTGGGACCTTTATGATTCTGCGTTTGAAGGGTAAAATCCCCGCACTATTTTGAGATAACACCTCTGTGACTAAAGGGAGTTCCTCTATGGTTTCTTACTTCTTAACTCGGGACTCTATGTCTTTTTCTTTTACAAATCCTTGTTGTGTGTTCTAATTTTATATAACGTGTGGCTGTATGTTCTTTGTAGAACTTAAATTTGACTCATGTTAGTGTATTTTTTATCCATGATGCTATTAGGATTTACTGTGTAACATTTTTAATTAAAAAGGAGGGGGATTGCTGCACCCCAACGGTCACTGGCGGTCACTTTGAAAGAAAATAAAATAAAATGAACGACCTTATTTTTCTGGTCCCTCTGAAGTTTAGTTGTTAATATAGGTGTCTTGCATTATCAATCCATTCCAGGAGGCGAGCTTGAGCGATTCCATTGTTTAATCCGTTCACTCGCTGGCGTTGTCCTCCTGTTGACAGCCTTACACTCATGCGGGCTGCGATTATTTTATCTATTTCCTTATGCCTTGATTTCGTGAAGACTTGACTCCACAATGCTCTTGGAGAGGATCATAATTTCTGCTGCACTTGTGTTTTTTCCCAACCATTCCATGGTAATACCCTTTTCCTTACCAATAAAATCCGTGGGGTTACCAGCTGCACCATTCGCGTTTGTTCCTGGCGAATTTTATCCGGTCACCAGTGTGGTCGATGGACAGTAATCCGAGGTAGCACTTTATTTAGTATGGAGTCTGCCTATCTCTCATCTCTGTGCCCTTTTATTCCTATGCCCCAACACTCCAACTCACTCAGCGTATTCTTTATTTCGACCTGGACTATAGGCAGTTCTCTTGACAGCGAATGACTACAGTTTTGATAATACTTCCTAGATATTTCATGATGCACTTAAGCGAGAGGGGAAATTTTAGTTCTGATGGTTTGTCCTGTAATTAGTATTTCCCGCCTTGAATTAATGTTTGACCAGCTATTTTTCGATATTGCCGGAGTTCTCACATGATATATTTTACTCGTTGCCTGGGCCTTACCTCGACAGTTCCCGTTAAGCCTGGCTGAGAGAAGATTTCCCCTATAATGGTGCTAGGACCTTGCCAGTTTCCATATTGAAATTAAGGTTCCTGAAAATGGCCATGCTGATAGCTACCTTGAATTAGTGAGACTTCCTGCACGCACTCATAAGTCACCCCTTGATTTCTAACATGCCCCCACAATCGCTCGTTCCTCATTGCCGGTTGCTGATTTCATCCTTTTCCTGACAGATTGGTTGGGCACTAATTTTTAGGATCTTTAATAAACCGGTAATGGAACGTGGTGGTTCGGCTGGTGTAATGATAGTAAGGTTAGGGTAAAAATTAGTTAGAATGAGAGGGCACTAGACTTTGACAGACCTGGGTTTGTCATTTTAATAGGTGTCTGAAACGTTGTTGCATTATAAAGTGGTGGTTATTTTATTGCACCGTTTTCCTTTATAAATGTAATGTGGATATCGTTTATGGTTGGGTAATATTTTTGTCATAGATAACATTTAGATGTAAGGGGTTGGTTAATTTATGTATCATTTTAATGTGAATGATTGTTAAAGTAATTGATACATGGGAAACATACCAAACGTAATGTAATCGTTATTTATTTGCAAGGTTAATTAAAAAAGGGGATATGGTTGACATCATTTTTATGGAATGTGGTGGAAATGTTGTCGAGTGTATAATCCTACCTACATAACATAATTGTTAAATTTTGTTTCAATTAAATGAGGATGTCATTATCTCATTCTTATTTTCCTTTATATCTTCTATATTTGTATCTTAATGTAAGGCCAAGACGAAAAAAAAGATTAAAATTTAATTGCAAGGCTAGTTAAAAGAGATTTTGTTGATATCATTTTATGGAAGTGTGGTTGAACGTCTGTAGAGTGTATAAATACACACACATAAAATAAAGGTTAATGTTATTGCAATTAGGTGATGTTGTATTATCCATTTCTTATTTTCCTGTATACTTAGTCTTTATAACTTCTATATTATAATTTAATATAAGGCAAAGATATAAAGTGATTGATATTTATTGCAAGGTTATTTAAAGGAGATATTGCTGATATCATTATGGGAAGGTGGTTGATTGTTGTCAAATTTGTACACATATAAAATACACTGGCTTGGAGCTAAGTACAATCAGTCTTGGGTAATGGGAATCGCAATTAATTGATATTACATTATTTTAGGGGTAGACTAGGAAAATCATGAACTACTGGAATTTACAAGGGGTAACGATTTGGTAAGTGATGTTAATTGAGACGTGGATATTACCTCGTACTAATGAGTTGGGTTGTTGTTGGAGCCCATTCAGGTTGCTTTTTCTGTTGTGGTCATGGTTAATTATTGATTATTGTGGTAGGTGGTTGAAATCATTGTATTGCTTGGTATGCTTGTGTCGGGCGGGAAGTAGACACCATGTTCCTCAAATAAGTTGCCAGACCTGAGACCTTAAATGGTTAAAATCGATGGGAACCAGGGATTGAGCATTGATTATGTGTCTTGGAGGTCCTAACCATTGCAGGGTAGGATGTGCAGGAAGTCAGTCTTTTTATGGTCGATTGATGGTCGTTTAATGCTTGGAGTTACTTGTTGTGCGCCTTATGTCATCTTGTTATGGTCATCGTGGTTGCGTCTTGTTAGTCATCGAGTGGCAACGTAGAGTCGAAGGTGTTTGTTTCCCTTGTACATGCGCGCACACACTTTAAAAATAAAAATAAAAAAATCCACTTGTTATAAGAGGTTGTCGTCGTGACGAAATGGGAGGTTTGTTACATTCTTTGAATGAGAATCCTTTCCCGGTGCATGGATTGATCCTTGGATATGTTCCTTAGTGGTTGACATAAGTCCCTCGATGTGTCCATGGCCCTTGGATGTGTTCTAGGGATTCCTTTCTCAGTTCCTGGATTGATCCTTGAATGTGTTCCTTGGTGGTTGGCATAAGTTCCTATATGTGTCTAGGGCCCATGGATGTGTTCCAAGGAACCCTTTATTAATGCATGGGTTGATCCTTGGTCTTGTACCTTGGTAGATAAGACCCTAGATGTGCTTTAGGAAGCCCATATGTGTTCTGGGGAAAAACGGTCTTTGACCAGGTAGATCTTGGTGTAATACCAAGATCTGTTGATGTGTGATCCTCTTCCTCTCTCTCGAGATGGTCTATGAGACCAAGGAGTGCCCATGATGATGGAAATTACCATATTCTTGATGTACCCTCTTATGAAAAGATGATAAATTTTATAGGTCACTATGAGACTCATGTGGACATGTTTTTCCATCAAGGAACCCCCTTGACTTTATATTAACATATACCCACTTGTTGGTTTGCTTTCCATATTGGTTTAAGTGATTGGGTTTTATTTTGTGTGACTTGGGTTTTATGTTATGTTATTCTGTTTTTTTGTAATTAAGAATTGAATTAAATATTCATTGACATATTACTTAATATTTATATTAATTATAGGTCAATAATTAATTATAAATATAATTACCCTAACCCCTCTCCCTAACTATAAATTAGACCCTACCCTATTGGTTTTGACACTTATAATCACTCTCCCTTTTCCCTACTTGTTGTAGCTACCTCAATGACTCTTCGCTCTTGTTGATGTGGCCTTCCCTTATCTTATCAAGTTCAAATCTGTGATTTTTATGCTAGCTGGAAGTTTCCTCTTTGGATTTTTTTCTGAATTTGTTGGATGTGTTGTTGTGAGGTGCCTCTAAGGGCTTATGGACTTGTCCCTTGCACAAGAGATACCTCCCTCTAAGTTTTTGGGCCTGCTCTTTGGGTCTGGTATCCTTCTCTAGAGCCATAGAATTGTGAGGAGGTATTGCGACCTCATTTTGGGCCCTCTCCTTGGTTGTACATGCTTCCCTCTAATTGTCATGTGGAGTGTTGACTACCCTGTAGGGGTTTCTTAGTGTGCTTATAATATTTTTGTGTAGAGGTTTTTCTATCTAGACTTGTGCAGAGTATGATAACTTATTGTCCAGATCTGTGTGAGAGTTTGCTTGTGGTTGATCTCCTTGTTGTCCAGATCTGTGTGAGGGTTTCATTGCGGTTGATTTCCTTGTTGTCCAGATACGTCTTAGAATTTTCTTGTGGTTGATTTTCTTACCTAACCAACTCTCCTTCATGTGCTTCCACTACTTATTGGAGGCTTTTCGGTTGGGGTTATTTGTTGTTGAGACTGTGGTTTATTGTTGTTTTCTTTGTGGTTTTTTATCTATGGAAAACCTGTCCCACTATTCTCTTTCACAGAGATCAAATGCTAGAGGTTTGATTTATGAAACTAAAGTAAGAATGAGCATACTAAATTTGATTTTATACTCAAAAATATGGTTTGTTTTCAGATATGTTTATGTTCTATGCTGATCTAGTGAATAGAAAATTTTTAAAGCACTTTTATTTTCAATTTTCCCTATTTCTAACGTGGAATAAGAGCTTAGGGAATGAAAGGAGCTCAAGAGTTGTAGACTTGAGCCTGCATAGATCCACTTCTTGGGGTGTACTGATGAATAGTCATTGAAATGTAAATTCAATTTGCTCTGTTCTCCTTGACTTTCTGTTTGTTTTGAAGTAAAGAATGAGTACTTGTATGATGACCCTTTTAAGGGCACCTAGTTTCATTTCTTTATTTTTCTTTATGAAGGTTGTTTCTTATTGTTTTAAGTGGATAATTTTTGTTCTTAGTGGTGGACACATGGAGTGTCATGTGCAGCATGGGCCCCTGATCCAAGAAAGCTAGAATGGGTTAGTAAATGGAGTTCTAATAATTCAATGTTGTGTTTGTCATGATAGCCTATGATAGAACTTATATTATGAGAAGTGTATTCATTGATATATTCATAGTGAACAACTCTAGAAGCCATGGTTTTGTTACCCAGTGGTCTGTGTATTCTAGAAGAATTGATTTTGTAAGGGATATTGTGATTTGGAGCACTGAGGGATATTGTGTCACGAGTCTGTAGGTGCACAAAGATTCATGCAAGCAATGAATTTAAATGATAGAATTCAAGAAAAATGTGTTTCATGGTTGTAACTGTAAAAAAATACCTTCGTTGTTTAAATATGATCAACCTACATAAATGAATCCACTCAGGTGAAACCATTGAGATGGTGTGGATTACACACCTAATTCAAGGGTTGAATCTACTTTGAAATACTTTCTACTATTAGATACTTCCACAACCAATTATAGCAATTGTTTCCTTATCTATTGAAAGATATGCGATACCACCAGCCAACGAATAAAGTTGTTTCCCTCATATTTAATGTATTTCTTTTAGTTAATGTTATCAGAACAAGTGTTGTGCATTTGTTATTCAAGTATTAAACCTTAACAACAATCCAACAATTTTTTAATGACAGAAATATAGAAGCTCCTCATTGTTGGTCACTTTAGATTGCTTAAGGGGAGGATGATACATTTTATGCTGAGACATAGATTGGGTTCTTAGCCTCAGATGGATCTGGTTGGAAAAGAGAATACATGGTATATGTACTCCTGTTGAATGGTTGAGAATTTTCATTTTAATCATATTTAATGAAATTAAATCCACCAAAAAGGAATCCATAAACTCACTATTATGGTTCTAGATATATGGTATTTTTTTTGGGTTTGAGAGTAACATCACAATATAAGATATTCATATTTAATTTAATTACTTTTTTATAATGTGGATTCCATGGTGGTGATTCCAGATTTATAGCATGTAGGAATGGACTCAAATTTAATTGGCTAGAATGTTAATAAACATGTTATTAACATAATATTGTTTCGTAAAGGTCTAAAAGAACGGGCTCAGCCATGGATATCAAAAGACTATCTTGTACACTTTTGGGATGCAAGTCTGGGTTCCAAAGTAAAATTGTTTGGATTATTGGTGGAGTGACCAATGCTAGGTGAGAGAGATTTCTTGTTAGGAGAATCTAAAGGCTAGTGTTCTTTATTTTGGGTGGATCCTTGGTTTTTTGTTTTAGATTCCTTGAGATCATGTTCAAGTTTCCTCTTTCAAATCCATTGGCACTAATAGATGGATTCTTAGTATTTTTCAAAGTGAACGTACATGGGAACACTTCATTACATTATGTAGCCACAAATACGCATATCCATTTTATCCTAATTGGGTTCTCCCATGTCAAATTCAACACAACTTGCTAAGAGAATTTATTGGTTATGTTGTTCCTGAGTCTGTACTAAGGATTAAAGTACAGTTTCAAGGCATCCAAAAGTATACAAAAAGTTGATACAGGATTATACTAACCTTCGGTATGAGAAACTAGAGCAGATTTCTACGTTCTCGTCGTCTAGCTTCCAACTTCTCTTGAGCAGTTATGTCACGCTCAATGACTGCCCACGATTGTTAAAATTCGTCTCGGGTGTTTGCGGTTTTAAGGATTGTGTCTAAGATATTTAAAGCGATATGCATTTGGCTAGATAATCCGGGTTGAATATTGGGTTGAGTTGTTGCAGGGACAGTCATTTAGGAATAGTTCCAGTATGGAAATGGTTTTTTTTGAGAGATAATTTATTTGCTGTGTTAATTCGAACGAAATAAAGAGGAACCTTGCATGAAAAAATGAAATAAAGATGAAAAATGAAGGCCCTTTCCTGTAACTATGTTGTTTCAAATAAAAATAACGTGAGATGGGAGAAAACATTAAGCTGTAGATGACGCGAAGTTCCTGTCAGCGGAAAACTCACGTATATACAGAAGAAGCAATTGACATAAACATAATTGACTTAATGTGAATAAACATAAAATTCAGTAAGTGTAAATTGGTCTTACACCCGCTAATAGCTGGTGCAGAGAAAAGACAATAGACAATTACAGAAATAGATGCAAACCTTTCACCATAGTAGCAGTCATACTAAATTACAGTGATACATGTCAATTATGTAGAGAAAAATGAAAAGAAACAAATAACATGATGAAACAAACCTGCAACATAGTCGTGACAGAATCGAGAATCCTCAAATTGCTTGTATTAACTCCTTTGATGAAAAAACTCTCTTACAGTTCGTCTCAAAAAGGTCCAGCCTTTTTCTCTTCTTTTTGTGATGTATTTATACAAAATTTGCCTCTCGGTTCAGAAGAGCCAAATTACTCCATCTGTCCGAATTCGTTTTTCAAAAAAGTGCCAGATGCTGGTTTTTGCTTAGATTTAATACCTATGATACATTTGTCCAAAAAATGAAATACAAGCTATGAAGGTTTTGCATTGACAGCTGGGGGGAGAGAAATAACTCCATTTCACCAATTCTATCTTTAAAAAGTGCTAGGTGCCCGTCCTAGCATGGACTCGGTGTACCTCATACACTTGTCCACGAACTGGGTGACAAGCTATGAAGGCTCGGCCTGACAATGAGCTTCGGCCAAATAGCACTCTCGTGCCAACTGTGGGAGCTTACCATCTACTTGTATATCAACGAGTTCAAGGACGCCAAGCCGTGCACTGGGTTGAATCAGATATTTATCGATTTGAGCTGGGTCCACCTTGTCCATCTTGGAAATTTCTGCTGAATTTCTCTCATTCTCCTCTTTTATGTCGAGAGAAATTCGGTCTATATTTATCTGCCTCAGCGCCTCTGTGTTGTCTCCAATCTCTATCCCTATCTGCTCACCATTTATATTATTGATGGCCTCCTCTAACGAACTTGTTACTTTCTGAGCCTACTCCTTGCTTAAAGTAATATCATGTTCCCAATTCTTTAACAAGATATTACCTCTGGTTTGTTCGGCAATGGTGAGCCCAGGAGGCCCTGAAAACCTGTTGTTGGTCGCTATCACTGCCTCTTGGAAAGCGACTTGAGTAGCGTCTACGTTCCTTTCCTTGTTAGTCAGATTCTCGGAGATTTGCTGAATTAACAAGCAGTCTTCTCGAATTTCTCCAACTTTGTTTAGCAGGTTCTTTTTAGCAGAAGAGATCCTGCTCCGAATATCTGTTGCTCGGGGTTTAATGGCCTCGATGTCCATTTTCTTGCTTTTTGTGACCTCCAACTGAGCCTGCAGCTATGTAATCATATCTCTCTGCTGGTCCGATTGTACCCGACCATCTTGGATTGTAGAATTCGCTTGTTCCAGCTTGGTCTTAAGGACTTCAATTTCCTTCTTGTTGGCCAATTGGGTGAACTCGATTTCTCCGCTTACTTGACTCCTCGCGCTTTTTGTTGCCGAAGCCACCCTGGCCTCAAGAGTCTTGATCAGGCGATTTTTTGCTTTGAGCTGCCTTTTCAACATTTCGACTGAATATTGATTTGCCGTTGCGTACACTCCTAGCGTTCCTGCGATTTCAGTGGCAAACTCATCCTTCTTTTTATTTCTCCCATCGGTCATTACTTTGAATCTTTGATTAGTGGAATCTCCCTCCTGATAAAACTCTCGCTTCACCACAGCTTTCCTCTTTTTGTCAAAGAAGAAATCATTAGGAGGGAGTTCCTCTACACTTATAGGTTTTAGTTCCTCCCCGAAAATCCATCCCTCATTAATGCCTCCCTGTGCTGACTGCAAGGGTGTGACAGAGGTGATGGGTTGTCCGATCTTCTTTGCTGCCTTCACTGGTGTGCTGAGTGGATCTTGCTCTTTCGGGGGATCAGAAGTTTTTATTCTCGTCTCCGGATTCTGAGTTTCTGGTGGGTCTGTGTCTTTTATTTCCACCTCCGGACTATGCTCCTTGGGAGGATCGATATCCTCTTTATCTGTTTCGGGATTGTCCTCCCGCACATGACTCCTCTCCTTTTCTGGGTTCTTCTCCTGCTCATGACTCTTCCCTTGCTCAAAACTTTTTTCTTGTTCGGGATTCTGTTCATGACGTCTTTCGGGATTGGAAGTCTACCCCGCAGAACTTCCAGCCTCCTTTTCTTTATCTTTAGAAAGTCCCAAACCTCCCAACACAACGGTAAGGCATCTTCTCCTATGTCCCTGAAATTTTAGGACAGAAACCCTGTCTTCGGGTGCCAGAGATCTGACTCGAAATTGCACCTCCGAATAGGACATCGCCACTCGGAAAACATCATCCGAGGGCGAATATTCACGTTCGAACCTTTTTAATCCACAATGTCCCAGATGAGTTCTTATGATCCCCTGAGAATCATGCTTCTTGTACTCAATGTAGGATAGGCTCAAATCTTCCAAGGTTGCAGCCTCGGCCTTAGCGTGCCCGAAATCTAATAATGAATATGAATTTATCCGAATAGGGAAAGATGGCCATACCTTCTTGGCTGACGCCTTGAGTTCTTTGCTCACTCCGCCGATCACCGTTTTCCAAGCAATTTCGCGACAGGCTAGTTTGTCAGGAATGAACATTGGTAGTGCCGAAGGAGGAACAGTAGCTCCGAACACTCTTAAATAAGAGAATCCTTCCTCTACATACCAGTCTGCAATATGGCTCAGATTCCCTGCAATGCTATCCGAGATGCAGGGTGGCAAAAGACCAAAAATGGTGACATGCAGGGGCACCATTACCCAGTTAAAAATTTCATAAATAAACTTGTTCGCATTATTTTCCCACAGCTTATCGTGGTACTCATGAACAGTCTTCTCATGGGTCGGACTCCAAGCCCACTTCATTAAAGTAAAAGGTGTCATGGAGCATATTGCGTCCATGATATACGCGGACATGTAGAATCCGGCTGGTTTCCCGGCTGCCTTTTTCTCCCGGTACTCAGTGATCCTGTTGAAAAAACTATCGGAGAGCATTTTTGCCCAATTGAATGAGGAACCTTTTGCTACCCGATAGATGAGAGGTACCCACTGGATGTAGAAATGTGCGGTATCCTCCCATCCGAAAAGCCGACAAGTCATCATCGCCACATATAAAAAATTGGGCTCCAACGAAGAAATTGAATACACCCCCTTGTCATTTTCTCTGAATGTCGCGGGACGTGACACCCAATCTTTAATCAAGCCTGGAAGGGTTCTTTCAAATTCTTTGCACTCTTTCTCTTTGAATTCCACCAGGAATTCTTGGCCATATGTATATTCGAAATTTGCTGGGAGCTTATACATAGCTTGGATATGTTCAGGCCTTAAAGTCTCGATCATGGTTTGTCGGTCATTCACGATAGTTTTGGTAGGCAGGTCAACGTGATCCAATGCCCATCAGATTATGTCGTAGTATGGGAGCATCTGAGGTCTGGTTGCGACCAGGTGCATTCCCGACTGAAGAATTGTCTTGTACTCAGTATTCATGTCGTCTTTCACAACATCAAGGTTATCACCATCAGAATCTGAACAGTTCGCCATCTCGGCTTTCAGAATATTTGAAATAGACGACCAAGTGGATACTGAGCCACTCGTCCAAGGCGAAGTATCTGAGACGTTATCCGGACCCTGTGCCACAACCTCGACGTTTTCTTTTGCTGCTCTCCTCGGTGCCATAGATGAAGCTTGTTGTTTTGCTCTTCTACGGTAGACCTATGTATACATGCGGAAATGAGTATCTTCGGGAAAAGGCAAGCTTTACGCGTTAATAAGAAATGTTTAAAAAATGAAATCTTGTATATATTTGAAAATTATGTACCTTTAGACGTAAGTTTGTCAAATCGCGAATAAAACCGAATTTATTGAAAAATCCGATCTTATTTTCTTTGTGGATTTACCCTAAATTCTCATTAATGTCATAAATATTGGGCGGCTTGACAGGTACTTTGGTTATGAAGCATAAGAATATACATCGTGAAACGTGCCAACCTTGAAGCGCGGGCATATTTCATTTAATTTTTTTTTTTTAAAATACAAATCTTAACGACTTGAAAAACTTCCTCGCCTTTCGTTGCATCGTGAACTTTGCTTTTGTATTTTGACCCGTAAACTCGTGAGACTGCGAGGGCCGAGTTTAATGTAATCAATGCTAATCGCGATTTGGTGGATCCTTAATGATAGGATTAACTTTAATCACCATATCGTGATTCGGGAATTCTAAGACAAACTTTTAGGAGAATGATACGCCGAATCGCGATATCGAGATGTGGTGATAATAAAGGGTCGAATTAAGAGAATGAAATGCTAGATCAGGCGATTAATTACGCTCGATATCATTATGTCACAACTTCGCGAATCAGAGTTTTGGACACCTTAACTTTGTGAAAGAAAATGCCGAGTGGCGATGTACCGAGAATCAAGTTTTAATCGTGGTTAGTTTTTTAACCATTGGTTCTTGGCTAAGGTTATCAGAAAAGGTTTATCGTGTTTTCGGCTCTCGGGGTTGTGAAAACAGAAATTTAGGCTTGACAAATGCCGAGGTGTGAAACCCCAATGATGTCTAATCAAGGGTTAAAGTTTTTACCGTAGTCAATGCCTGGGAGGAAAATTAGAACCAAGTTCGCATTCTCGCGATTCGGGACTTGTGAATCAAAAAACCAAGTGGTCTGACTTGCGATATCCGACTTACGACATTCCGAAAACAAAACAAAAGAGGCAAACATATTGGTGGAAAATGGATCTTTTCTTTTGAAAGTGAAAAAAATCCTTGTTATTCAAACGATGAGATTTAAGAGTCTTATGATTTTGGAAGGAAAAGAAGAACAACTTTAAATGTCAAGTATCAAACGTTCGAAAATTGCACGAGGTGAAAAAACAAGGGCGGCTCCAACGTAAGCTCCAACTAGGGATCTCGCTTCCCTGTGGAGCGGGAAGAACAGTAGACCAGGTGCCAAAATTGGGTAAATGGAGTCATAGGCTAAAATCAAGGACAAGATCCAAGGAAAAAGATAGAAAGGGGTAAAAACTTTCGCTTGGTAACCCAGAAACCTTTTCGAACTCAGATACTCTTTCCAAAAAAAAGCTGAAGTTACCTTCGCAATTTTCCCTTTCTTACTACTAAGTTTGGGGAACACTTCCAGACAGTCGTAACTGCCCTAGGATATTCAACAGGTGTTGTGATTCTCAGCTTGCATCGAAGAATGATATTATATAATCTAAAAAGGGGAGTCCCGTCGGAATTTGGGGAAATGATCCGGTTTTCAGGAAGTATTGATTACCAGAGTTGATTTATGTTTATGTATAATAGCCTTACAGATCTCTCAGACATTGCTTCACTACCAGCGAGCCTGTTCAGTACCCCGGTGAAGTTGTTTGACCCTTTTTCACCGAATTTCTTTTCACCACTTCGGTAAATATTTATGCATTTAAACGCTAAGACGAGGGCAATCATTTTTGAATTTCCTTTCATCGTCTTAATGGACTAGGTGGGGGCAATCATTTCTGAATTTCCTTTCACCACCTGTCTCAGTATTTTACTTTTAAAACACGAAGATGGGAGTAATCCGTTTATATCAGGGTTTAGATCTGTGTAATATTTTTTATCAGAGGTCTGTCAACTTATTTTTATTACTCGGTATCAACCTTCCTTTGACCCTCACAAGACCCTTAGTTCTTAGGGAGACAGGGGAGAATACTAAAATTTTAAAGGAACATCATGTTTAAGCAAGCTTTGATTTTTCGGACGCTATTGAAAAACCTAGGAAAGTTAGAATCGCTATAGGTGTTCCTTGGCTTAGTAGAGGATCAAGTAGTTGTGAGGACCAGCTTCCTTATTAAGATCTGCTTCGGAATCGTTGGGGTTTGAAACGAAAAAAAAACCCTTTATCTCTTCCAAAAGGGTTGGAAAGATAGTGACTCACTAAAGTTAGGCCCCAAAATAAATAGAAAGCAAGGCAGCAGTCAAATGACTTAATAAAAAGGTGACAACAATTCTGTACTAGTCTTCGAATGCATTTGGGAACAAAATTTATGACTGGTTGTTTCTGGGTTTAACATATTTATTCAAATTTTATTTTGAGGATCAAAGCCAAAAACACTCCTGTTATATAAACATTTATATTTCAATTTGAACAATATTACCTTTGATTGCTAAAAACAACTTTTCATGCTCTGAGTATTGAGAAAACTCACCTTCGTCCCTTGCTTTTGAATTTCTTGGGGAATTATGAATTATCCTATGTATCACCTGTTTTGTGTCGCCCTATTTCCACTCTGATCCACACCTTATGTATTGAGCATAGTTTCGCCTACAGCGGGAAACATGCAAAAACAAATACGAATTGGTTTCAAAATGCGTCGAGGGTTCATGAAGGAAAACCAAAAATTTAAAAGTAAATGCTATGAGAAAAAACATAAATATGTACAAAAATTCATAATAAAATTTATTTATTTACAATTGTATATATATAATTTCTTATTTTTCGTTTTATTTTATTTTCCTTTTTCATCCAACGACTGTCAAGTCATGTAATGCTTTAGATATCGCCCATTGATAGGGGCGCTGAGAACTTCTCCATTGATATTCTCCAGGAGAAAGGAATTTTTTCCTTCTGGAGCCGAGACCCTGAACGGTCCATACCAAAAGTAAGTCAAATTTTCCATGCTTAGCGGCCTCTTCCCTTCTTGCATCCCATCTTAAAACCAAGTCACCTGGGAAGAACTCTCTGTCCTTTGCTTTGAGATCGAACAATGCTTTCATATCGTCCTGGTATTTTTTCATTCTCTCATCAACCTCCACTCTGAGTTGTTGAACCTCAATCAGTTGGTTAATTCTCCTGGTTACATGATTGGGCTCTTCGTTCTGGTCCTGCCATAATTTCATCACTGGAAATGCTAAGTTAATAGGCAGGACCACCTCAGTCCCATATACCATCTGAAAGGGTGAAATGCCAATAGACCTTTTAGTGCTAATGCGGTTTGCCCACAATGCGTGTTTCAAATGGACATGCCAGGACCTTTTGTTTTCGTTCAGTACCTTTTTTATTACGTTCACCAAACTCTTATTAGATGATTCAGCCAGCCCATTCCCTTGAGGGTAATAAGTAGTGGAATGGCCGAGAACGATACTGTACTTTTGGTAGAATTCGATCATAGCCATGGATTTGAAAGCCTGGGCATTGTCAGTAACGATCTTTCGGGGACATATGAATATTGATAATATATTATCCTCCAAGAAGTCGATCACCACTGAGTCTGTTGCTCTTTTATTTGGAATTGCTTCCACCCATTTTGTAAAATAATCAGTGGCCGTTAAGATCCACTTATGCTGGGCACTGGAATGGGGGTTGATTTCCCCTATGAAGTCTAATCCCCATTGTTGAAACGAGGCTTCGGTTTTGACTGGAATGAGTGGTAATGCAGGGAGTTTCTGCTTACCAGCGAATATTTGACATGAGTGGAAGGCACGTACTTTAGCATTGACGTCCGAGAATAATTTCGGCCAATAGTACCCGACCCTCAAGATTTTGTAGGCCGTGGCTCTCCATGCATGGTGCCCACAACAGATTCCTTCATGAAATTCTTCTATAACTCACGGAGTTTCCGACTCAATCAGACAGACCAGTAAGAATCCAGGTGGATCCTTCCAGTATAGTTGATTCTCTGAGATGCAATACTTTATAGCATTGAGTTTTAAAGTTCTATATTTGGATGGTGTTAGTCCATCTGGACATTTCCGGTTTAATAAATAGAAAACTATATATTTATACCAACTTGACGACATGAATTTTTCCTCAATCTTGTTTGGATATGTCTGGTCATCCGACTCTTGCAAATGTGTGTCTTCGTCTTGCCCTTGTAGGAAGTTGATGTCTAGAGCTCTAAGGTTCGACTCGGCTAAAAGTTTGGCCAGACCCTTTCCTTTTATCAATTTGGTTGACTTGATTTCCAGGTCAAATTCTTATATTTTAGCAAGCCAGCGCCCTTGTTTTCCGTCACTATCGAGCTGTACCAATATATCCTTCACAGCGCTGGTTGGTACATACGCGATAATTTTTGAATGTAGAACGTAAGTTCTGAATGCCTTTAGCGCTTTCACCATCGCGTATGCCTGTTTTTCCATTATATTATATTTCAGCTCGGCGTCTCAAGTCTCTTGCTAAAAAACGAGATCGGGCGTTCGAAACCTCTATCGTCCTTTTGCAGCAACACAGCGGCAATAGTATGTTCAGAAGTGAATGAGAAGATTAGAAAATCTCTCAGATAATCTGGGCTTGTTAACGAGNAGATAATCTGGGCTTGTTAACACAGGCGCCTCGCTGATGACTTTTTTGATACGCTCAAATGACGCCTTAGCTTCGGTCATCCAATTTACTCTGCTATGTTTCTTCAGCATACCTGTGATTAATTTGACAATCTCAGCAAAATTGGGTATAAATCTTCTTAAAAATTTTATTGTTCCTAAGAAAGATTGAATTTCTTTAACGTTTCTTTGAATACTAATAGTTTGTATCGCTTCCACCCTCTTAGGATCAATCTTGATCCCATTTTTAAATACGATGTGCCCCAGAAGCTTACCCTCCTGCATAGCGAAATGTGATTTCTTTGGATTCAAAGACAAACCATACCTACGACACTTTTCGAAAGTTTGTCTTAAATAAACCAAATGTTCTTCATCGGTTTTAGAAAAAACCATTGGATCGTCAAGGTAGATTACTACAAACTTATCTCTTTCACCAACAAAAGCGATATACATAGCACGTTGGAAGGTAGCCCCTGCATTCATTAAACCAAAAGGCATTTTATCATACATGAATGTACCCCATGGTGTGGTAAAAACAATTTTTTCTCTGTCTTGTTCGTTCATGGCGATTTGGTTATACCCCAAAAACCCATCTATCATAGAAATTTAATTCGCTCCAACCACCCTTTCCAGGAAGTGATCCATTTTAGGGAGTGGATAATTATCTTTGAGAGAGGATCTGTTCAGGTTCCGGAAATCTACACACAACCTAATTTCTCCGTTCTTTTTTCTGATAGGGACCAAATTCGCCACCCAGTCTGAGTATCTTAGAGGTACGATTATTTTGGCATCTAAAATATTCTTAACTTCTTTTTCAATAATAGGCAACAAAATGGGGTTAAACTGCCTGAGCTTCTGTCTAAAAGGTTTAACTCCGGGTTTCAAAGGTATCTTGTGCTCAATTATAGAAGTATCATATGTTCGAAGCTCATCATAGGACCAGGCGAAAACATCTTTATATTGTTTGAGTAAGTCTTTATACTGGTCTTTTACCTTGGGAGGGAGGAATTTAGATATCTTTACGATTCTGGAATCTTTTTCAGTTCCTATGTTACAGTCTTCCACTTCTTCTGGTTGAGGTTGTAAAGTGGACTTCACGGGTATGTTGTTCTGATCGAAGAGTCTTTCCAAAGGGATTAAGCCTTTCGGGATTTGGTTATTTTTGAGGACCAACATGCGATGATCTGCTATTTTTTCTCGGAAGGTTTCAGGATCTTCGTTTTCTCGCATAACCCACATCGGGTCATTTTGGTTTTCTTGATCTGGATGGGTTTCAGAGAATTCGCCTATTGCTATAAGAAATTTCTGAATTTGTTCGTCATCCTCAAAAACCTGCCAGTGTCGGATATTGTCTGGTATAGAGGGTTTATATCTGATTTCAATATGATATTTCAGTTTAACGTTCGTGGGAGGAGAAAAGGTTGAGGCTGCCTTAGCCAATGCGTCAGCATGTAGATTTTTTGTGTGAGGAATATAATGGATTTTTATAGATGAGAAAAAATTCTCCATCAAATCCCAAGCACAATTTCTGTATGTTCTTAGTCTGGGGTGCTTGGCTTGGTATTGTCGGTTTACTTTTTTTACTATTAATTCAGCGTCACCGTAAACCTCCAAATTTTTTATGTTTATCTTCTTGGCTGCCTCTAAACCTAAGATTAAAGCTTCATACTCGCACACGTTGTTGGTGTAATCTATGTCCCACTGCAGGCGGTATGAGAAAGGAATGGTAAACTTACCTTCAGGCGCTATCAAAAGTATGCCAACACCGACTCCTTCAGAAGATGAAGCACCATCGAAGTACATCTTCCAGAGACCGCTTTTGCATAGTTCTCTAGTCAAGGGGCTAAGATATTCTTTCTTCATATCAAGTTCTTCTGGATATCCATTTAAACCATTATCGAAAGACAATATGCAATTTCCCAGATCTTGGTCCTCAACATAAATGGGAAAATTATTTGGATTTTGAGGATCACTGACAGTATATGCCAATCTTGTTTCTCTGTATAATCGGGTAAACTGACCACCGAATACAGGAATTGTGGCATATGACATGTCCAATTGTAGAGAACCTCCCAATTTGGGTCCCCATGATCTAGATAACAACATACCATATTTGGGGGGAATATCTGCAATAACCACATCCATCAAGACACTCTTGACAGGGACCTGAGCTAGGGTAACAACCAGATCTTTTATCATTCCCATACATTTAACCTTTCTGGAATCGAAAGAGTACAGATCTCCATAGGGTCTAGTGATCTGGAGGCCCAACCTCTCCATTATCATTTTGGGCATAACATTATGTGAAGCTCCAGAGTCTAACATGCAGTTATGTAGCAACTGGTCATGCATATTCAGGGTGATATAGAAAGGAGCGACGTTGTCCTTGGATCCCTCAAAATGGGGACCAAAGGTGATGTTAGGTCTGTCATCTTCTAGGTTGATAACATCAGAGTGACTTTTGGGCTCATAAACACCCATCACTTTGGCAATTTGCTTGCGATAAGTTGGGTTTTTCGCTAATTCTACCAAGGGAATCGATATCTTGATTTTATTTAATTCATTTTCAAAATTGTAAGATGGATTGGTCTTGTCCATTTCTTTGGTCAAGACTTCCGAGGTTTTTTCCTCCGATTTGTTTGTTTGAATTGATTTATCGCCTTTGGCCTTAGTCTCAGAGGTAACTTTATCTATCGGCTCTGTTTCCTTTGTTTGGGTTTCGGTTTTAAGTACCTCGGATTCTTGAGTCTGTGTTATCTTGACTTTGTTGCTGGGTAACAATGCTTCTTCCGAAGGAGGTTCATGAGATTGATCCCTCGGCAAGATTTTCTTAGGTTGGCTAGTTGCGGTGGGCTTATTTTTTGATCTCAGATTGTATCTGGGTTGAAAATCAGCAACTATCATTTCTGTTTCCGGTTGAGACAAGCAGAGGTCATTATGATCACCCTCTTCTTCTTCGTTAGGTGTTGGAGGGGAATTTAAATATGTCTCATAGTCTTCCCTAGTCAGAAATGGCTGCGATTACTCATCACCGAAACATGCAACTTCATCTTCCGGATCTTCAAAATCTTGGAGGTCACTTGCTCCTATAAAATTTTCGTTTTTTAGTGGAGCTTGTATTTTTTGATCTTCATTCTTTATTTGACTCTGTTGAATTTGGGGATTTGGGTTTCTCCTGAAGTCCATTTTGTTAGAAGAATCATCTTTAGCTTGATCCAACTCCATCCTAGAGATTTTGTTAGACAAATCTTTAATTACTCGGGCCATATCATCCACTCTGTCATCAGTGTATCTATTTGACCCGGAAGGACCAGTTGGTTCCCTATAACATCCATTATCCCGGTTGACCGTCTCTATTTTTGCCTTCATCTTACCTGAAGCCATCATATTGGATTCTATCTCGACTGCGTCGTCTTGCATTCTATTCAATGTGTCTCCCCTTCTTTCTCGCAAATGTAACGCAAAATCGGGTTCGAAAGCTCTCGCAAAAGTTACTTTGGCTGAGGGCTCAGAAGGTTTGATAGCGGTTGGAATTTTGTTATAAAG
>JASDQU010194286.1:1610-12841 GCA_032191745.1 Picea mariana | reverse complement strand
GTAATTCTTCATGGGAGTGAAGCTCTTCCAATGACCTCTACGTCACTCATTGTACCTCTTCATGGATATGATATTCCTCTAGTGACCTTTGCATCACATGTTGCACTTATTCTCATATTCGAGCCTCCTCAAGTGACCTCTAAGTCACGCACTACAACTCCTCGCACTCCCTTTCGTCTTCCATAGCTCTCTATGCATCACACGGAAATTATTTTTGCTGGGCAGCATAAAAATTTAGATGGGGGTGTGTTTCCTTCCTTATCTCAACCTATGAATTCTAACTTGAGCCTTTACCATAAAAAAATTCTCATGAATTTTTTCCTCCTTGGGTTACTACCTGGAATTCAAACTCCTCATTCTTCTTCTTATTCTTTCATGGATTTTCATGCACTACGTTGCAATTGGCCTTCTTGTCTTCCCACTTTTTTAACAATTCAGTGCAATCTTTAGTCACATGCTCGGGACTGTAGAAGTATGAATAAATCATTTGTAGTTTCATATAAAAACTTGATACATGACCAATTTATCCACAATTGAAACAAGTGGGGGGTCTTCCTCCTCCTCCATCATAACCTCAACCATGACCACACCCATATCCACCCCAAGGGTCTCCTTGGTATCTACCACTTTTATCACTTCCATGATCACCACCATGTTTCTCTTCCTGTACTTGGAATTCGTCGTGGGTATTGTCTTGCATCAAATGAAGTGAGTGACATTTATTGACATCATGCACCATAGATTTACAAAACCCAAAAAAGAGAGTATGGTTCACCATTTGGTTCTTTTTCAAATTTGGGAAGTGGGGTGGTACACGGCCCCACTATATACCTATCTCACACCATTCCATCTATCTAAATGGAAATGGAATCAGTGCACCCATTGCCACATAACTTGGAAGTACAGGGCATTCATCCCTACAATTCCCTTCAGAGAGACATGTGTTACACCATATGTGCTTGTGCACAACCTTCATATTTTCCATATCTTCTAACTGCATCACTAGGTTGGTCAGTTGCAAATGCACCTATGACAATCTCACTGATGTCTTTGCCCCTCCTATCATAGCTTCTAGGTGCATTGCAATTTCTACTTCCTCTTCATGAGTCATCACCTTCTGCTAGGTGACCGAGACTCAAATATGGGGAAGCAACCCCGCAATAAACCACTCTATGTGTTGCACATCCTACATTTGGAACATTTGCCTCTCTAATAAAATACTAAGTCATTGGTCATAATCCCACACAGCTTCTCCTTATTTATGTTTAATTTCCTTTATCTTTGTGATACATTAAGACTCTGACTTAGATTTATAGAACTCCCTAAGCATATCCTTCTTGATCCCTGTCAAGAAGGGATGATTTTGAGAATGGAAATTTATATTAAAATGTAGAAACATGGGCTAATCGTATTATTCCTTAATATGCAAAATGTATAATGTTTGGCGATAGTTTTGTAAAAATATTTAAAATTCTAATTATTTTACATACTTTCTATACATTTTTGGCGATTTTTAAGGTAAAATGATTTTATTCTATGGAATTTGGGAAATCGTTTTAGAAAAAATGGAAATTGGTGAAACTGTTTTTGGGAAAAATCGTGGAAAATTATCCCATTTGAGAAATTTAGCCCCTAAAATCATCTATGTTGTCAATGGCATCGCCTGTCCCATTGGTGTAGTGGCCTTGTACTTCATGTACCACATCAAGGCTATGTCCCTGAATGTAGTATCCAACTACATGATCTTTGTTGCTTCGTCTATGATCTTCTTCACATATTAGATTGCTTTGCACACGAACCAATGTTGTTCTGCATCATCCTTAGTCATTCCATGGAACATGAGTAACCTGAAGGTGTTATCATGATTCGCCAATGTCACTCTCTGACCAACTCCGCTAATATGATTGTTGGTTGTCAAACTTCTTGCTATTGATACTCTTCTAGGTGAAATGGCATTGGCTTCACCTTCTTATTCACTCAGCTCTTCTCTTATTTATTCTTCTACTCATTCTCCTAATTCAACCTCTTCATTATCTATTGTTCTTTCTTCTTGATTAAATATGAAAAAGGGGGGTAGTGCAAAGGAGTGTAAGACCATCTTCTTCTAACATTTTTTATGAGGTGACTTAGAGACTTTCCTAATTGCATCTCTGCAAGACCATCTACTATCGTCAATTCATCTCCCCCACCACTAGAAGAGTCTCCATCTTCCTTTGTTATCTCTTCACCACCACTATGCCTTCCATATCCCTCACATATCAACACACCACTTCTCTACGCATCATATTCTTCTAACATTGCGACACTTCGCAACAACTAAGGGGTGTGGAATTCATCACCTAGGCCCTTACCACCACCACTACTACTACTGGTATCCCCACTGGACACTCTATCCTCAATTTCATGCCTCTTCATGGACCTATCCTCATATGTGCTCCTATTTGGAAAAACATACTCTTCCACACTACCACCTACTGTGGTTTGTTTTCTCTCCATTATGGGCTTGACCCTTCATTGTGTGCCTCTGGATAACTCATTTCCAACTCTATGTTTTGATTTTATTCTTAGATAAAATCGTCTTGTGTGTCTATCATCTCTTTTTCTCCTCTTCTCCTCTAGGTCCATTCCATTCTTCATATCAACATTTTATGGATTCTCCTCAATAGATCCATCTCTTGTCTCATTTTTCTCCGTCTTTTTTACCCCACCTAGTGCTAGGGGAGTTTACTTGGCTCCATGCACATCATCCCTTTCTCCACGAACAACATATTTATCTAGAGTGGAATTTCTTATAGAATTTGTTTCCTCAGACCTTCTACGAACTTTCTTTTAGCCTCATTGAAATAATTTGTGCACTCTACAACAAACTCAACAATATATCCCTCCTTTACTCAAGAAAACTAGAAATCAATGGCCCAATTTCACTTATTGTCCAACACCTTCAATCTATCAAGCATAGCTTGATCCCAAACCATGGGTTCTAAAGTCCATATGGTAGAACTGGTATCAATTTTCCTTTTCATCCATTTATACAACATAAAACTAAATTCAACAAAGAAAATCTCATGCAGATCAGTGTAGAGATACTTGTATTTCCATCGCTTGAAGTTCACTCTCAACCCTTGAGTTTCTCGTAGGGAAAACACATTCTCTTTTGCAGTTAGCTAGTCTTGAATTTCCTCTTGAGATGGATACCACCTCATCTCTTACCTTCAACATTCCCTACAAGACTTTTAGGTCCTAGAAAGGGAACCATTTTTTAGAGTTTTTTTCACGCTTTTGTGCATCCTTCTTAACATTGGGGAGTTTAGACCCAAGGTTCATCCAAAATTGACCAACAAAAACCCTAGAGCATTGGCATATCAATCCTCATCCAAGGTTGTGGAAGGTCTCACCCAAGACGCAGAGGGGATCACAAAGAAAATAAGTTCTTGTGTCATGGATGAAGTACCAAACAAACCAAGATCCATCTGAGATGGCATTCATACATTCCATATTCGACTACTTATTATGATTAATAAGTAAAACAATACACACACATATCCAAATAACACATGTTAGACACACAATAGATCAAAAATACAAAACATTTAGTATTCCTTTCATTCCATTGAACACAAACATATAGTAAGCAAACTATATTCAACAACAAAAAATTCGCACATCCATTATATATATAGTCCCAAAAATAGAACACACTACGCAATGCACATCCTCTTTAGAACCCATACATGTGACAGAATTGGATTTATATTCAAAAGAAATACAACATTATATAGGATTAAAGTGATATCGACCCACTAGAAAATAACTCATGAACCCTCTAAGTCAACATCTGACTCTCTCCTCATATAACCATCTAACTCTATTTCTGATGTCATTGCTTCCTTTTATAGCTTTCTCTTATCGGGAGCTGTGTCTCTTTCTTATCTACTCCACTCATTCCACTAACCAAACTGCCTCGAACACTTCTAGCATCTTCATGTAGTCCACATAGCATTCTATAGTTAGGGAAATCTTAACTTCCTTTCCAACTCATCTTTTATCAACTCCACAATCCCTTGTGTTGTTGTAAGTAATCATTCAAGAGGATTTCTCGATGATTCATTTCTTGATTCTGGCATGGGTCTTCTTGATTTTTTATGCGCATCAAAATTAGGACTAGTGCGCATTTGATAGAATTTTAGGATTGGCACAAAGTATAAAAACTTATTTTGGCATGCACTCCTTGCCATTCTTTTCACTTTTAGCTTCAAAACACATAAAATTGGAATGGTGCGCACAAAACTTGGAATAAGCACACACAACTTTGCTTGTGCACGTGTGAAAAATGAACCCAAAAATTAGGGTGCAAAAAAATGATGCCCATGCTATTTGAGTTTTAATTTGGTGAAATAATGGATTTGGTATAGGTGAAACATTTTTAGGTCATAACAATGTGGCCTAGAAATAAATCCCCTATCCTTGAGAGAAACAAGAGAGGGTTCTCCAAAGTCAAAACAACCTATGGAAAGCACCATCAACATACCTAGACTCATCAACAAATGATTCAAGCCCACACAAAGGCTATGAGGGAAGCAAAGGATTTCCACAATCGATTCTCAGCTAGTACTAAAGAGATGATGGAAAAAATGGAAATAACCATGAATATTAAATGACAAAAAATATTTAAAGAACATGTTGATGTAGAGTTTGGTGGTTGAATTCTCGATCCTCGATACTCTAGAACTCAAAAGACTAAAAGTTTCAAGTTAACATACTTGTATTAGATCAAAAAATCCTTTATAGCTTAGGTAGTAGAGGAGGGGTGAAGATAATACCAAGACATCATGCATATGTTATGTGTAATAGAAAGGAAATTTAACACCCTCTGTAGAGAAATTTTCATGTTGAGATTATTGTGCATAGTTATGCAGAGAATTGATATGGCAATGAGGAGAACAACCATGATATAAATATATAAAGTAATTTAAAGTAAAAAAAATACTATTCTACAGATCCTACATCCTAGTATGAGAGAGATGTGTAATTCCTTTAGTGATTAACATAGAATTGAAACATAACATTTAGAAAAAATATTTTAGTAAAAATAACATAACATTTAGAATATATATTTTAGAAAAAAAATATATATATGTATATATATATTCCCTTGAAGGACTGAAATTTGTGCCTTAAAAATTTATATGAATCCCCTAATGCCATGCACAACATGCCAAACAACTCTACAAAGGATGAATTTTTTTCTATAGAAGACATTAAGTTTTGGGTTAAGTGGCTCTCAAAAGGAAAAGATAAGGAAATCGAAGGTTACCAAGATGAAATATTAAAAATTGGACATGTCCTCACACCTCACATACATAAGCTTTTCAATTTAGCTACTTGGAAAGGCTTCCCAAAACCTTGGGCTTGAAGCCTCATTGTACCTATTTTTAAAAGTGAGGATAAAAGAAATCCCTCTAATTATAGGACCATTATTATTAGCCCCATTTTAGCTAAGCTATACAAAAGTATTTTAGAAAATAAGATCGATACATGGATAGAAATCCATGGAAAAAGGGCTAGAGGCTAGGTTGGGTTTAGAGGCTACCATTCCACTATGGACCACATTGTTACCTTTAGGATCATTGTAGAGGAGTGTCGTAATGATAAAATTGATATCATTTTTTGTTTCATTGATTTTAGAAAATCTTTTGACATTGTGTCCAATACTAACCTCTAGAATATGTTAGAAGAGCTTAAAGTCATTTTCAATTTAAGCGTTTTTGTAGTAAGGTTGTATGAGAAAGTTAATACCAAGTTTAGAAACACTAAGGACTGTTTAGAAGAAATTAATTATAATATAGGATTCAATAAAGGATGTCCGCTATCCCCTACGCTTTTCATCATCTATAATGATTAGTTAGAATATTGTTTTGAGGAGGAAGGCTATGTTGGCCCGACTCTCACTAGTATAGTCATCATCCTCCTTCTTTATGTTGATGATATTGTTCTTGTGGAAAAGAGTCCCTATGACCTAGATAAGAAATTAATAGTACTCAAGGACTTCTGATCTAGCATGGGAATTATTGTGAACACTGAAAAAAAAAATTATGATAAGTAAATCCAAAAGTATCACCTACAATACTTTTGTTTATGACAAAGTTGGCTTGGAGGAAGTGCCTTCTGATCCGGATTATTTTCGACATGAAATGAGAAAGGAGATATAATAAATAAATGTACAAAGATATCTCAGCTATCCAATAATATAATAGAAGTGTATCTTATATGCAACCATAAACACAAAGATACATTAATACATAATTTTCTATTAATGAGCAAAAATGTACAAAGACTGTAAAAATACAGAGTGAAAGACTCGCTAGAATGGTGGTAGCTTATCTCTAAGAAAAGATGTGACGGCTACTCTCATTTGCAAGAACATGATCATTAAAATGAGGCTCCAAAGGCCTTTTTAACATAAGTAAAATCCAAAACCCTAACCCTGGAATATGAAAAGCCAAAAGGTTTGAGGGCCTCGATGGGGGTAGTTGATATGTCAACTTCCCGGGAGCGTAACTTTTGCATACGATATTCGTTTGGGGCACTCAATACATTGTTGGAAAGGTCTAACCAAGAAGAATGATTTTAGACTGGTCCAAGGCAATACCTTACACAATCTCCTAGACCCCAAATCCCCAAAAAACATCGTTTAGGGACTCAAAATGGCCCCGGAAGTGAAAAACTGTCGAAAAACTATCAAGGTGGAAAACTATTTTTTGAGCTAGTGGAATAGGTGTGTGGCCACCAATATCCACCTAAATCAATACTCCTTCCTTATGAATAAATGGTATCCATTGTGTTGAGTTCCCAGGGGAGAGAGTGAAGCATTTGTTGAATCTGAATCTTAGTGAGTTGCTTTCCTTGTTGGAGACATCGCGTTGCTCGGTTTGTGGAAGGTTGTCACGAACCTATTACTGGTGGGGTTGAATATGTTCAACCAGATGGGCTACTTGAGATGACTGTGTGCAGAAGTAATTTTTTTTCTTTGCTGCAATATTTTCAACCTGTTTTTGTTGGATAGAAGGTGCTTGGTCTGAGACTGTAGTGGTTGCAGTATCCTTCTGTTCACCTTTTGAATAGACTGTGAAGAAGCTAAATTTTGTAGTATGAGATACTACCTTGCAGAAATGTTTAGGTGGAACAGTAGTCGGAACTACCTCTGGTATTCTATAGAGATGACCCCTTAGATTAACAATGACACTACGGGGTCGAGACTCATAAATAGCATGGCGCTTCCACATATAAGGTTGGCCTAAGAGAACATCACAGACACATAGCATGGAAACATCACATAATACCTCATCCTTGAAGGGTTGGATGCCGTATGATAATCGACATTGTTGGCTGACACGAAGATTTTGTCCCTAGAGAATCCACCCAATGTTGTATGGTTGCGGGAGTCGCGTTGTCAAAAATTCCAATTTTTTTACGACCTCTGTTGAGATGAGGTTCTTTTGGATTCCACTATCAA
This sequence comes from Picea mariana, assembly GCA_032191745.1. Classification (NCBI taxonomy): domain Eukaryota; kingdom Viridiplantae; phylum Streptophyta; class Pinopsida; order Pinales; family Pinaceae; genus Picea; species Picea mariana. The sequence continues at coordinate 5,328 of JASDQU010194286.1, read as the reverse complement.
CAATAAAATGTAGCAGGGTCCCCTTCATGCACATCTATAAATGAAAAAGGTGCTCCCCCTCTTCAGGATTTGTTGGTTCTTCTGGTTGAATTGTTGCGGTTGCCACAATAGCAGTGGGGTCTGCGTCGATGATCTGTATTTTGTCAGTATTTTATGAATCGAGGTTCATCTCCTTGTCTTTGATCTCATCCACCAATGAATGTTTTGAGCGAAATGCATCGGTGTTGTGCCAGGGTCTTTTGTGGAAATCGCACCATTTTCTGGTGTCCCTCTTTGTCTTCCCATGATCCTTCTTTTCCTGTGGCTTGGACTGGTTTTCGGGAGACTATTTGTTAGGGTCATCTTTATCATATTTTGGGTTTTGTGGATTTGAAAATCTGAACTCTCATTTTTTCTAGTGCCTAAATTTCTACTCGATTTTAACAGCATATCAATACACAACACCGAGTGATGAGATATCCAGAAAATCCATTTCAGTTTGGATGTATCTGTGTAGAACCCCACAGTATTTGAAAACCAAATTTCGTTCGGAGTATTTGATACCCAGTTTGGTGCACAAGGTATGGAAGGTATTGGTGAACACTAGAACTACTTGGCCCCTCTCTTCTCACAGTGTGGTCCATCTCATATATTGGTCCTCATAGTTTCCAACAGGGTAATATTGTTCCTTTACCGCATCCACAAAAAAATCCCAAGTGGGATCAACCCCATATATTCCAGACTCTTATGTGTAAATTTTATCCCAGTAAGTTTCCCACCAATGTTTTACATGGGGGAGATCTTTAAGGAGTGCGAAGGTGATCTTTTCCATGTCAAAAAAATGGTGAACAGAGAAATAACCTTCTAGCAGAATTAACCATTTCTCTAGGGAATCTACATCTATATGACCTTCAAATAAAGGAATATCAAAATTAACTTTTACCTTGAAAGGAGAGGTGATTCCAAAGTGGTATTTTTGATGAATATGTGCATGTTGCTATTGGCAGGCGTTGAAGGATGTGGGAAAAATTCTCCATCATTTCATCCCTCTATCGCGTGAGATCTTGCTCAAGCAACAGATTGATAGAACCATTTGCTCCATTGTTTTTCTTTCCTTCTGCCATGGAGGTTTATTGGGTGTGCGAGAGTGATTGTATTCAAGAGAGACAATCTCGAGACCCAACTTTCTATACTCAGACCTTGTCGGTGACATGCACTGAAAAAAACGATCAAGAGCAGCCTGCTCTGATACCACTGATCCAGATTATTTTCGGCACAAAATGAGAGTGGAGATATAATAAATCAATGTACAGATATATCTTGGATATCCAATAATATAACAGAAGTGTATCATAGATTCAACCATAAACAAAAAGATACAATAATACTACAATTTTCTATTAATGAGCGAAAATGTACAAAGACTATAAAAATACAGAGTGAAAGACTCACTAGAATGGTGGCAGCTTATCTCTAAGAAGATATGTGATGACTAATCTCATTCACAATAACATGAATGTTACAATGAGGCTCCAAAGGCATTTTTAATATAAGTAAAATCCAAAACCCTAACCCCAGAAGATGAAAATCCAAAAGGTTTGCGGGCCCCGATGGGGATAGTTGATACCTCAACTTCCTGGGGGCATAACTTTTGCATGTGTTCTTCGTTTGGGGATCTCAATACACCATTGGAAAGTTATAATCGAGAAGAACACTTTTCGAATGGTCTAGGCCAGTGCCTTCATTGATTTCCTAGACCCCAAATCCCAAAAAAACATCGTTTAGGGCCTCAAAACAGCCTCGGAAGTTTGGAACCCAAAAAACTACCAAAAAAATGTCGAGGTGGAAAACTATTTTTCAAGCCAGTGGATTAGGTGGGTGGCCATCGATGTCCACCTGGATCACCTTCATACAAATATATTGGAATCAATATCCAACACAAGCTCAATTGGAACTAAATCATTGAAAAAGGGATAAATGGAGGGTGGAAATCTTATTATGGGATTGAAAACAATTGTAAATTAGAAAACCTTTGGCTTTGGGATAAAAAAAACTCCTCTTTCACACTCTCATCACTCTTATTATCTTATATGGATGTGAAGTTTGGGGTTGCAATATATCTAGAGAATCCTAAAGAAAGATAGAACAAATCCAAAATAATCTTATAGCTTATAATCTCAAAATTAAGGGAAATAAACCCTATCATATCCTCCTCATATAAGCAATGATTTTCCCCATTGAGATTATTGATATGATTAGATGCCTAACATACATGAACAAGATAAACAACATGGATGACAAGAGGCTCCTCAAAATTGCTTCAAACTCAAGGCAAAACCACCAACGACTCAAGCGGAGATGGCACAAATATGCCAAATCGTTTCTAAATCATTGGGGAATACAAGAAGAATCGATATTGTAGAATATTGATAATGTTTTTTTTTTTTGTAAATTATCTATTTGTATTAATAAAAAGGAAAAATTATATGTGTTTTATAGTTGGGCCGCCTCTTGGGAAATCAACCCAACTGTAGAGCATTTTCTTCATTAGACAAGTGGCCTAGGATATACAAAAAAAAGAGAATTGAGGTGATATTTACATGCAAAATCAAAAAAAACATCTTCATGTCAGCTATCTGAAGATAATTCCTCACGAAATTGGAGTCATGTAGAGTAGAAAAATGGGAAATATGCATTACAATTTACTTGGAGGAAGAGGGGAAGCATCATGGGGAACCTGGGGAGGTTCCTGGTCTGAATCATTAAAAGTGATACCCAGTTTAGCCGCTATAATCATAATCTTCTTTTCCTGCATTTCATTTTTCATTTGGATGAATTCCAATTGACGAGCCATGTCATTCTAGTCAACAACATGAGAAGATATGGCTTTTGATAGAAACATTTTAATCTTCTAATAAAGGTTGATAGTTTGAAGATATTCCATGTTCCTCATTCTCATGGTGACAATGTCCAGAATCCAGAGAATAAAATCTACATCCACAACAATGTCAGGATTCTCGGATCATTCCTAGTGAGCTTATGCTTCCAAGTCTTCAATCACTTGTTGATCCTCTGGAACAATGTGGTCATAAAAATTAGAAGCGCTAGAAGCAACATCTTGGTGTACCCTAGGAAGAGAAGCCTGAACCCCTTGATGACGCATTCTAGCAACTGAGTGTCTGTGAGGAGTGTCCATAGAGTCTATGGAATAATGTTTTCTATGGGAAGGTTGTAAAGGAAAATTGATAGTGGCACAAGAGTTGGGACTCGAGCGGTTTCACGAGCTACTTGAATATGAAAGGTTCCAGAGAGAATGAGGTACATCTTTGTCTTTTTTATCCTTGATATAAAAAGCATGATAGCCGACGTTAAATATCCATAAATGAATTGGCATCTTACTCATGTCCTTCGAATCTTAGGAGTCAAGGATGTAATGATACCATTGTGTCATCTTCATAAAATCATCACTATCTCTTAGACATGGAGGAATCAAGATAGTCGAGCTTGAAACCTTTGACTGGTTAGTCCATTTAAGGCGATTTAAGTAGGAATTCCTATTCTTGTTGGTCCATAGAGCTTGCATCAATACTAAGATGAATTCAGGCATGATCAGAATATTGAGAAAGAGCTATAATATCTAAGGATTGATAGGTGGGTTCGTCGTAGAGCTTCTCTTTCTCGAATAGAATATTGATAATATTACAAATATTATCACTTATAAATTTAAGGAGAATATGTG
>JASDQU010194284.1:15681-28465 GCA_032191745.1 Picea mariana | reverse complement strand
TTCTTTTTCTTGTCTTTCTTATTTTGTAATGTCGAACCGTTATCCTTCCTTTTCGCCCTTGTTATATTCTTGTCTTATTCTCTTCTTTATTACCCTTATTTATTCTCTGCTAAGTATGTTTTTAATACACACTTCCAAGCATGAATGTGCCTTTATTACACAATCTGCTCCTACCTTGTCTTCTTTCTTCTATTGATGTGAATTCCCTTCGTACTTAATATTTTCCTAAAAATTGGTTCCAGAATACTTATCCAACAAGCCCCCAACACTCACCTATAGATTTTCCCAAGACACTCATGATTGTTTCACACTCTTCCATGCTTTAATGAACTTTTGGGAGGTGTCCTTTTCTATCACAACTTCCTTTGTTATTTTTACCTCTATTCCCAAAATTTCCTCTACAACCTATGCAGTTAGTGTCATGATCTTATCTTCTATGTCATTTTCTAGTTGATTTACTTTTCCCTATGCAGTTGTCAGTTCCTCTATCACCCTTAGTGCTTCATATTGCAGTGGTCCTAATCATTGATGGAGATTTTTTTTTCAATTCCTTATCTTTTAAATTTCATTGTATGAATTACTTTGTACCAAAATGGTTGTCATTCATTTAGTAGGTGGGAGACTGTTTATTCTCTCCAAATCCTTCTGCACCTTTTCCTATGCATCCCTCAATCTATATTCCATGACCTTCATTGTTGGATACTCTATCACGTTTGTCCATATTTGTGCACTTTCCTCACAAAGATTTGTGCATTCCCCCTCCAGCTTCTTGATATTTTCTACTATTGTCATCATTTTCCTCTCTTCCTTCCCTTTCCTCTAGTGGTGTTCCTGGTGCGTTGCATGATCAAAAGTCCTCAATCATGGTGTGGAAGCCTTTAATGAATTCCTTTATTTTTTAGACTTTTTCTTCCGGAGTGGATTAAACCACCATTGGAATTTTCAGAATATCCTTGTGGATTTTTTGGATGTTGTATTCACTCTACCTTCTTCTCAGCCTCATCCTTCTTCTTCAATATCCTCTCTGCCTTCTCCTCGGCCTCACTCTTCTCCTTGAATATCCTTTCAACCTTTTCATCAGCTGCATTCTTCCCCTGTACAATAGTTGTATACCCTTTTTGAAGCTTTGTGTTCTCCGTAGCATCCTTTTCCAACTTGTTGATTATGCATGGAACTACATCTCCTACACAATGTCAATGTGCAATCCCTATAGTACTATTGTTGGAATTTGTGAGATGATTAAGTCTAGTTGACTTAGTCGTTGTACCTTCTCCTGCATCTCGGGTGTAGGAAACCCAATCACATCAAGGGAAATATTCACCACTTTGTGCTCTGATGCAAGATTTTAAAAATAATATGTGGCCCCTATCTCCCCAATTAGGATTCTTGATTGTCCTTCCTCTGATATGTGCTCTGGGGTTATTCTTGTTTCTTCCAAGAGTTGTTGCAATTGTGTTAATTGTGCCTACACTTTCTAATGTAGTTCTTCTTTCTTGCAGGACACTTGTTCAACTCCTTCTTCTACAACATCCCTAACCTAATAACCAATTTATTCAATGTCATAATCTATTAAAGTATAACTAGTCAATACTATGTGGGATTTCCTCTTCTTGTGCAAAGATTTTCTTGGCCACTTACCATTTTTTTTTCCTTTTCTTTCCTATTGTTGGGCCTGTTTCCTACATATCTTTTCTGTCTCTTCCCTAGTCATCACCCTGTCCAGTACCTTGTTCATAACCCTATCCAGTACCCTGTTCATCACCCTATTCATATGCATCAATATTCTGCTATTCTGCCTCTATTTCAATTGTTGGAATCGTCCAATATGGATCCCAATATTGCATGATCAAGTGGATATCTTCTTCCATGATATTATACTTCATTATGGACCCATTCTTCTTTCAGGTCCTTCTTCACCTGTACATACATATGGTATTGGTCTACGCTGAACCATGCAATTGAGGTATACACATATACTAGTTGTTGTGAAATTCATGGTGTGTTCCTGATGCAGCGCCAAATCCTTTCACCGTATAGGAAGAACTCAACATTGGTGTTGATATGTCTTATTTTATTAGTTTTGTACTAGAATTTTTGGTACTTAGACACTAAACATGGCTTACCTTGGAGTCCCAAGAAGTGTGTGTCCTTTGACTCTTCCCATGCCACGAACACAATAAAAATTACTACACATGGATAATGGAACTCCATGCCCCTATCCTATGCTTTTGCATAGTCGATGAGGAATTGGTTAAATAAGTAAGTTTCCAAAATCATGTAATTCCCTTTAATGCACTTCTCTACTGCAACTATCACTCATGCTGGTACTTGATCTTTTCGGCATTACCTCAGTATATTTCATGTTTTTGTAATCTAGGGAAAAGTAGGGAGAGTTACTGATATATTCTTACATAGACATCATAGAGATACATGAACACACATAGACATATATAAAGACATACACAAGTAATGAGAGATAAAATAATATTTCTTTACTATATGATATGAAAATACAACACAATTACCTACAACCTCTCACATGAAGTTATTTTATCCTTCATGTTCTTGCCTATTTATACCTCTTTTAGGAAGTTGTAACTACTTAACTGCCTGGGTCAACTGGTTAACATATACTTTGACCAACCTCTACTTCTGATTGTGTTGGTTGATCGACTAGTTCTTAGTCTAACATCAGGACTATTCGACAGCGATGACTAACCCCTACAACATCTCCCCCCACCTCAATTCCTTGCTCGTCCCAATAAAGTGGGGGCTATACAAAACTATTTTTCATACTTTGATTATAAAATTACAATATTGAGAAGTATAATATATATATATAGAGAGAGAGAGATGCATGAAGAGGAGACAAAATCTTCATATGGTGGACCGAATTAAAGTACTATTTCTGAATTCTTTGTTGTGTATGGATTTCCCCCGTTGGTTTCGTTGACTTCCTTTCTCTTTTCACTTTCAGTACTAACTTTGAAGACAATGTGAATAATTATAGGGGTTTCTTTCTTTGTTTGTTGGCTGAAGTCACACCATGTGTCGATCACCTGATGTGCTTCCAGATTTAGTATTTTCGACTAGAAAACCATGTCGACTTTCTCTATTATACTTGATGGCTGAAATGTAGCCGACTCTTGGTAAAATTTGAAAATGTGTTGAACCTGCACAAAAAATATCTAGATAGAAAATGACATATGTAGTTTGCAGATAAAATATGAGAAAAGAGAAACAGGAGAGAAAGAATGGAATAATTCTCATTAACCAAATGAATGAATGATAATTTACACATGGCATACTATGTATAACTCAACTAATGCACAATGTATGAGAATTCAATGTGCCATAATGGTGGTCTAGAGTGATCTAGACACACACCAATAGTTACGAGAGTAAACTGCCACCTAGTCTAGTCTCTTAGGAAGTTACGAGAGTTAACTACCACCTAGTATGAGTTAACTAGTCTCCCAGTCTTCAGTTAACTGAATGAAACAAAGTGAAATGAGGAAGAGATCAAGGAATCATGAGTAATTCTCTAGTATGGTGATAATCCCAAGGACAATGCACATTATCTAGTGATGATCCCAATGTTGCATGGTGATGATCCCAATGTGGCATCTAGACTCCACTCAACTAATCAAACTGAAGTGTGAACTAAAGAGAATATTCTACTAGACGAATATTATCCCTAGACTATAGGAGACTAAATAATGACTAGTAAACATAGGGAAAACCTTAGGAAAAATAAATCCTAGGTGTGTGTGAAGTATCTCCAACAAATTTTTTGTTCCGCAGCCTGCATTTTATATATGAGTTGGTTGAGATGACTAGCTACTTGGTAGGTTTCCAATTGCACTATGTCCCTCCTTTTTCCATTCCTTATCTTATTGTGATAGATGTAGCTCCACTATTTTTTCTTTTTCTAGTTCTGTGGTGAAGGATTCTTTTATTTTTCTATTAATAACCAAGTTTATTTCCCTTTATATACCATCGATTGCATCCTTTTGTATCTGAGATTTACTAAATGCATATGGAAAAAGAGTCGGCCATTCACTTACCACATAATTCAGTGTGATACCTTGTGTTACACATCAAATTTCCACACCTAGGTACCTCTCACTAAGTGTCACAAGTGTCATAAAAGTGTCATATGCACCTTGATAAGTGTCGCATACACCTCGACACCATGGAATAACATATGTCATAATCCCTAGTCAAGGTGGAGGAGAAATATATTATATGAAGGTCAAAATACTATGTGCACATGAATTATTATTAATATTCATGAAAATGAAATTAATTTAGTGTGAGAATCCACCTCACATTTGGTTTCCATTTTTTTAGGAGAGGTTGAGGATCTCATGGATGGTTGAAATATTTCCTCCTTAAAATTCTTGAGAGATATTTTCTCCCTAAACTCCTTGAGAGATATTTCCTCCCTAAAATAATTAAGAGATATTTTCTCCTTAAATATCTTGGAGATCCCATTTTAGTGGATCTGATGAGTGATCCTCCCCAATGGAGTCACAATTTTTTTTTGTAGGAAAATCCCCCATTAGACAAGGGAATATCCTCTTGGATTCTAGACCCCTAATACCAAGACAGAAAAAATACAAATGGAAACAAACATCCCTATGAATTCAATTACCTAATCAGAAAGACAAAGAGAAGGAAGAAAATGTGATGCACCTTATTCCATAGTTCGTCCTCGCTGCCTCCAATCTGAGCTTGATCTCCATAATATTCAGCACCACTTGATACCTGCAATGTAATGGACAACAAAAGAAAAAGAAATCCTATTCTACTCTACAATATTAGACTAATCAAATTCATCTATCAAGACCGACAATCATATGCAACAATACACAATCTTGAAGGGAATAGGCCAAGTAATATTGATGAGAACTTTAAAGAGATACTTACAATATGTATATGCAATTGCAACAACCTCTCCAAGTCCTCCTCTTCCATCCCTTGCACAATGCTCCCAATATCATAAGTTTGATATCCACAATATTTCTCCCAAGATCATAAGTTTGATACCTCTAATATGCCTCATATATTTTCCATGGAAAGCCTTCATTATATAGTATTTGGAGGATTAAACACCATGGAGAAGATCAGTCATCAGATCCACTAAAATGGGATCTCCAAGATATTTAGGGAGAAAATATCTCTTAAGGATTTTAGGGAGGAAATATCTCTCAAGGATTTTAAGGAGGAAAATATTTCAACCATCCATGAGATCCTCAACCTCCCCTAAAAAATAGAAAACCAAATGTGAGGTGGATTCTTACACTAAATTAATTTCCTTTTCATGAATATTAATAATAATTCATGTGCACATAGTATTTTGAAATTCATATAATATTTTTCTCCTCCACATTGACTAGCAATTGTGACATATTTTATTTCATGGTGTCGAGGTGTATGCGACACTTAGCAAGGTGTATATGACAATTTTACGACACTTGTGACATTTAGGGCAAGGTACCTACCTGTGGAAATTTGATGTGTAACAACTTGTTTGATCAATTTGTCTATGTTCTGCTTGAATCCTTTCATATTATTATGTTTTGTTTCTAAGGATGTGTTCATTTTATCATGAGTTGTTTGAATTTCCTTGGTGGCTAAGTCACGTTGTTGTTCGACTTCTTATTTTTCTTTTTTCAGAGCTGCTACTTCTTGTTGGTAGTTTGTACTGGTTTTGATCATTATATCGATTATATCTTGAAATACTTCTAATGGGTTCTGTGATTCTGGTATATGATCTATCCCCTCATGCAACCTAATTGCTTCTCTGCATCCCTCCAAGATGTTATTTTTCTCCTGTTTTAGTCTCTCGACCCAATTTCCTTCTTTGAGAACCTTCTTCCATCTCCTCATTGATTATTTTGAAAGGGATCCAAGTAAGTATAATAAAGTTTTGTAGGAAATAGTGATCTAGTTGAATGAGGCCTCGACCGAGGAACCTGACGGAGTAGTTGTTCCAATCGTTCTGATAGTAATCATGGGTAGATTATTTTTCTTTCTTTTATCTACATATTTGGATGGCTGACCATATCTTGTTACCATCTGTTGTGTCATCGGAATGATCTGTTCACATGTTTTTTCTTTTCCCGCCTCTCCTTTCTTTTTTTTTGCACCTCCATATCATCTTTATTCTAGAGATATAGCCCTTTTGTGTTAATATGCTCATAATAAAGAGGATTTAGCTCAAGTAAAGGCCTCTTAGTCTTTATATTCTCCAATATTTATATTTGTATTCCTAGGATGTCGCTTTTTGGCTATGCTTCCTTAGTACTCTAGAAAACCTCAACTGGATGTCTCTGAGTTGTCCACAAGATGTCTTCCTGCTGATCAAATTCCTCAAATAGATGAACTACCTACTTTTGTGTTCGTTTGGTCATCTTGCCAACTTGTATTGATTCAACTAGATGTTGTATCAACTTAGTTTTGATTTCCTCGACCAACTCTTATTTCTCTATGTTCATGGTTTCTATCTCAACATAATCCATCTCAACTAGTTGATCTGAATCTGTTGCTGTCAACGACTTGATGATTATGAGTTACCTCTTCTTTTTCTTTGTTGAAAGTTCTTCTATGATGGGTACTAGCTCTGCAGGAGGTGATTCCATAGTTAAGTCAATTGCAGAATCGAGTGTCCTTTTCTTACTTGGTGTTACTTTTGGCCTTATTTCCCATTCTAAAGTGTTTATTGTGACCTTTGTTGGACTGACATAAGTAGTTTTGATTTCTAAGTTTTTTTGTATTTTGATCGAGTTTGATTTTCCATGTAGTTCATGAACCATGTTAAGGCACGGTATCACAAAGCAACTTTGAATTGTGCCTTTTTCTTCTCTTCGTCTATAATATCAACTGCATCATAAGAATTTTCACACATGAACCAATGGACTTTTGGTTCCTCCTCTCCTTCATAAATCAGGATGTGATTAAATCCAATTTTGAATTTCTTGTTAGGAATTCTCGATTTTCTTAGTATTTAAGCTATGAAAACTTTCGACTGAGCTATCGAATCCTATGGTAGGTTTTTGTTTGCGTATGATAATGGATGGTATTCAAGGAAAAATTGTTTCTTCTTGAGCATATAAAATGAATCCTCATTTTGATACATTTGATCTTCATATTCAACTAACTGTCGTTCCAAAGGTTGTGTCACTTCCTGACTATAATTAATTTCTTCTCTTGATATTAGATGTGGTAGGGGGGTCGATCTGGTGAGATCCTTGATTTGGATAATCATATTGTTGACTTCATTTCACTCTGTCTTGAAAATCAATGCATCTCATAGGTTTCCCTAGTTGTCCATTCTCGACCATAATCTTACAGATTGGTTGTCGATCTGCAGTCTCTCTTGGAGAAATTATCTTATCTACGGGATGGTTTCCAGTGTGAGAGAAGTACGTAAAGTTTGTCTAGATTCTTTGTAGTCCATAATTTTTGGTTTGTCGTCCGGTTGATGAATGTTCAACTTCGAGTCATTACTTTTTTTGAGTGTCACCGAGGATGCTTCTATTTCCAAATCTGGTCGATCTATGTCTAACTCATATTTCTCATGCACTCTATCATCCTGACCCTCCCTGAACATCTTTCTATTCAACTTTTTTTTTTCCACTGGTTACGAATTTCTTCTCTTTTCTATTTCCTTTTATCCCATTCTGATTTCTTCATATCCACAGATTACTTATGGGCTTTCTTCCCTCTTGATGATATTTAGGCTTGGGAAACACTACTTCAAGTTTTCTTGTTTTATGGCATCTCACAGTTTCGACCGACCCGCATTTTTGACCCAACTTACTCTAAGTCGGTAGCATTAGCCATGTTTGTTTTTTCGAGAAGTAGTCCCAGGATTCTCTTGTATCTTTTCACTTTGCGTTAATAAATGCTTCCAACTTTTCTTCTCTTTATAGGAAGTTACTATTTGGTAACGATGTGCCTAGTCTTGGTTAATATTCGACAATATCACCAAATCCCTTCTCGAGAATTTTTTTATAAAGAAGTGTCAGAACTGTGCAGAAAAATCTGTCATGTAATTCGGTGTAAAAGGTTTCTTTTATTTTGTCGAGAGATGTCTGATATTTAATTGCTTGTTATGAAATATAATCTTCAATAATTCTTTCGAGCCATTTGTGCAGATTGTTTCTTCCTAAGTTCATCAGCTTTAGGCCTAACTTGTCGTTGGGTGTTAGATTATGCATTACCTGATCTTTTCATGTGCTAAAATAATTAATTTGGGATAGCTTTAATGAATTTTTTGTATGTCTCTGAAAAGAACTGCAACCGTTCTTCGTCTAGTGAGAGGTTATTCCTTCTTTCTTTGTTTCTGATGTAGTTCTCAATTTTGCACTCCCGCCAATCATGTATGTCTTGTACAATTAGAATTTATATAAATTTCTACATGTCCAAATCTCGTACTACCACCAACGGAACCAATGTTGTAATCTAGGGAAAATTAGGGAGAGTTACCAGTATATCCTTACATAGACATCATAGAGATACATGCACACACATAGACATAGATAAAGACATACACAAGTAATAATATCCCAAAGAACATTCATTTATTATATGATATGAAAATACAACATAATTACTTACAACCTCTCACATGAAGCTATTTTATCCTTCATGTGCTTGTTTATTTATACCTCTTTCAGGAAATTGTAACTACTTAACTTCCTAGGTTGGTTGGTTAACAGATACTCCGACTGACCTCTACTTCTAACAGCATCGGTCGACTGACTAGTTCTTAGTCAACCGTTGGGTCTAGTCGACAGAGTTGAATATCTCTTACCATGCCAATGCCTATGTTGCAAGCCTTATGGTTGGGTCTCATATGCTTGACACATCCAATCCATGCACCCCTCAAATTTTTTCCTCATTGTATCAGACAGAGTCTTGTATGTTTTCTTGTCTACAAGCAGTGAGTTTGGATCTTGTCCATATCTTGGTAATCCTGTGATCCTTGAAATTAAGTCTATATTTATCGAAATTATTCTATCCAACCACAAATATCCTCTATGCATGCAAGTTAAGAGAAACTTGATGCATGCATTTACCTCGTTTCTTTGGCCAAAATGAGGGATGTCAAACAAGTTTAGTATGCATGCTCACTCCAGTCCTATTTCCCATACCTTTGGAACAAGTATGCTCTAGTTCATTGTTGGATTTTTCCTTGTCTCTAAGTAGTGGTGTGGCACAAGTTCAGGGAACTTTGTCATGTCTGTAATATTATGGTCTACATATTTGAGTTGTGACACCCTCCCTAACATGTCTTCATCCTTGATGACCCATTCTAGGATGCCAAATGTCACCAACTCATAGTAGGGAGTCTTATGCACTATTATTGGTGGGGAATCATCCTTCCTTGGTTGGATGTAGTCTCGAGGAAACCTCGTCTCTGACAATGATTCTCTCGGAGTCTCCTCAACCTTTGGTTATGTTGGATGTACTTTTGTTCGAACTTTCTTTGGCACAATAATTGTTTCTTTTGATGGTGCCATTTTTGTAACTTGGTTACTAGTGACAATCTATTTTGGCTCTGGGGTTTTTCTTAGCTCCGTTATGAATTTCTCAACTCTTTTTTACTCGCGTGAAACTCTAAGTGACAAAAACTAATGCTTGTCGACCTTTCGTGGATTTTGTGCACCTTCTCCAATTTTCCATGTCCCTTCGTTCTAGGATTATATGTTTAATACACCAATGGTGCATTGAATGACTAATTTATTTCTTCTTTATTTCCATATATTTTGTTGGATTTGTACCTCGTACTTCCAATCTATCACGATTTCCAACAACTGTTTCCATTTATGGATTTTTAACTATCATTTTTTGTTCTTTAATTCCCTTAATGGTTCTGTCCCATTCTTGACTTTTGTGTGCACTTAACGCAATTTGCATTGTTTCTGTTATTTGTGTGATACCCCCTTTTTCTGTGCAATACTTCTTCCTGTCTACCTTTGAATTTCTTCTTGTTTTCTAACTTTTTATTTGTTTTCTTCCTTTTTCTACTTTTTGTTTGTTTTCTATATTTTACCTCCCTACTACGATACAACTACTATGATACATGTTTTATTGCACAATTCATATTAATGTGCAGATGGACATATGTCTCTATAGAGTTTCATATGACTTCAATTCACCATGCCTCCCAAGGATTCTCCATTCAAAGTTTCCAACTTCCCAAAAACCTACCTCTCTCACATGTTGAATCACATAAGATCCTAACCAATGCATTAGAAACTTCCTTGGATGTTGCATAAAATTATTGTCTTAGAGTAATACTAAGTCTTCCACTTGATATTTTTTTTTTTAATGTGTCTATCATGCCATGCCTTCTCTCTTTCCTTTTGAACTTCTTGATGGAACCCTATGACAAAGTGATCTTCCTCAATCTATACCAATTGTGATAATCTCTCCTCTACTGTGACAGAATGAAAAATATTAGTAATTGTTCCAACACACAATATAGCAACAATAAACTACATGGGAATCACTACTTCTTAGCCATAGACAAACCTAAAGGGTGTCTATCGTATGTAATATTCCAGATATAAAAAGTATGCATAACAAAAATAAAATGATAGAAATGGTAGATAGACAACAATATAACCAGAGCAACACCACAATAATAATGAAATGATACCAGAATAACACCAGAAAGAGGACTTTGATTACTGAGAGCAATTTTCACTTGCTTCTTCGATGGGGAAATCTCTAGTTGAGCAGAGCTCTATTACAATAATATCCAAGGAAAAAGTTCTCATACCCTCAACTCCTATTTATACTAAATATGTCTATCAAAAGAACCATCTAGAGGAAGCTCCTTCTAGAAGCGAAAGATTCTATTAGGTCTTCTTACATTCAACTTATTCTTCCTTGTTGCTAGGCGTTATTAATATTGACCTTTATTACATCGAAATATATTATTCTACCTACATGAGGGGTTATGTCCCTAACATGTCCTCCCCCTTAAAAACAACCTTGTCCTCAAGTCTTGAGATGTGGAAATTTCTGTGGAATGGTAACTGGTTCCCAAGTGGCATCTGTTGGGGTTGTATGTTTCCACTGGACTAACACTTCCTTGATGGTTCACTGATGCAGGAGACACTCACGTTGGTCCAAAACTACTTCTGGTTGTAGACAAATGGAGCCTTCTTCGTCCAACTCGGGAAGATTGGTTTGAGTTTGGCACTTAGTTCCAATCACATTCTTTAAGAAGGAAACATGAAAAACAAGATATAGCTTAGAATGAATGGGTAAATCTAACTGATAGGCCACCTATCCCACACGCTTGAGAATGGTATAAGGACCATAAAATTTGGGTGCTAGTTTCTGAAAATGGTTAGCCTTGAGGGAATTTTTCTTGTAAGGTTGTAGTCGAAGAAACACTTGATCCCCTGCTGCAAATTGACATTTAGATTGAACTTGATCTGCTTGTTTCTTCATGTGATTCTAGGCCATGACCAAATTCTCTTAGAGGGTATGGAGAATAGCCTCTCAAATTGTAAGTGTTTGGTCAACTGCCTGGACCTTCAAGACACCTGGTAAATATGAGAGAACTGAAGGTGGAGTTTGTCAATATACCACTTCAAAAGGAGTCGTGGAGGTAGTTGTATGGTATGAAGTGTTGTACCGCCATTCAACTAATGGTAACCATTAAGCCCACTGATTTTTCTTTTTTAATGCAAAACACCTCAAATATGTTTCCAAACACTTGTTGACAACTTCAGTTTGACCATCAATCTGGGGATGATAAGTTATGTTGAGATGCAATTGGGTGCCTTGTAGCTTGAATAGTTCTTTCCAAAAATAGCTAGTGATAGTTGGGTCACGATCATAAACAATAGAATGTGGCATGCCATGAAGCTTGAAGACCTGATCCATGAAAAGTTGAGCCACAATGGATGATGTAAATGTGTGTTGAAGAGCACAAAAATGAGCATACCTGGAAAGGCGATCAACTACCACCATGATGACTGATTTATTTCTCGATTTATGTAAGCATGTAATAAAATCCATAGAGATATCCCACCAAATAGCAGTTGGAATCGTAAGCAGTTGTAGTGTGCCAGGAGATTTGACTGTTTCTCCCTTGTTGCGTTGACACACATCACATTCAACCACAAAATTACGAACGTCCTGTTTCATACCATCCCATAAAAAAGAACGTTTGACCCTCTCATAGGTTTTGGAAAACCCAGAGTGCCCAACTATGGGTGTAGCATGAAGCTCAGAAAGTACCATTGATTTAAGTTTTGACTGTTTACTTAAATACAAATGGCCTTTGTATCGAAGCTCATCATGGAGCAAAGAGTACCTTGGGGAGATTGGAGAATTGGACTACAATTTTTGTATCAGATGCGAATTTTTCGGATCATGTAGCCATTCCCGGCGAATGGCTTGGAGCCAATCTAGTACAATGAAAGAGAGAGAGAAAAAAGGGACCCTTCATCTTCATATTTTCGGGAAAGTGCATCCAAAACCACATTGTCTTTACCTTTCTTCTAAATGATCTCATAATCATATCCAAAGAGCTTAGTCACCCATTTTTGTTGCTCTGGGGAGGAAATGTGTTGTTCCAGAAAATACTTGAGGCTTTGATGATCTGTCTTAATTTGGAGGAATTTCCACAATAGATAAGGGCGCCAAAGATCAACGATATGAAGAATAGCTAACATTTCCTTTTTATAGATTGATTTGCCCAAATTTTGTTCAGACAATTGTTTCTTGGTAAAGGATAAAGGCCGACCCT
>JASDQU010194283.1:0-11386 GCA_032191745.1 Picea mariana | reverse complement strand
AATTTTGGAAGTGCATATTATATCTTTCTGTTTAGGAGGAGATGAATAGTACGAGTATGCTCTGGACCACTGAAAGTTCTGGTATTCATTACAAAAAATGTTCAAAGTATCGCCAGAGAATTGTTGTCTGGCTGCTGCTGCCATAAGTTGACGAGAGTGTTCTTTAAACTGGATAATAACTTGAAGTGAAACCTTTATGAGATATAACAATAATATAACCCTTGGAAAATTCTGCTTTAATGCAATTTAATGAAAAATATTCTTGATCCCTTCGCTTATTAATGACGATATTTACAGAACCTGCATGATAAATTATTAGCATTAAACCATACTAAACACGTATTTGGAAAAACACGAAGATGGTGGGGACAAATGAGAGCAATATGAATTCGGGGTTTTTTGTGAACCCACCAACCTGGGAACCTGCGAACCCGTGGTTGTGAAAAATCGAAAATAGGCTAAGTATTGCACAATGGTTGGTCGGACTTGGATACAAGAGAAATGAGATACTTAGGATCTGGGTACCCACGACAAGTTTGATGGTCATAATGTAGATCACGGGTCTTTGGGTGCAAAATGGAGGTTGCAGAACTTGGAAGATGAAAATTTGAACCCATGAACCTGTAGTTGAGAGAATGGTTAAGTATATTAACAAGGCAGTTGGTTGGACTCATGATATGGGAATATGGATGGAGGTGAAGACCCACGAGTTTGCCAACCCGTGAACCCACCATTGTTTTGAAAAACGACTAAGTATGGTAACTGGAAAGGGAAAAGAGAAGGGAGAAAAAAAAAGGGGAATGAGGGTAGGTATAGGAGAGGGAAAGGAAATGGAAAAAAGAAGTTGGGAAAATAGAAAAGGGAGGGAAATTTCAGAAGCGGGAATTGATCTCAACAAAAACTTACCACGTGATCAAGAAGGATTTTTTCTAAGAAGGTCTTTATACTGATGTTCAAAAGTTTGTGTTTGAATGTGTGGTCTGCCAATAGAATAAGGGAGAGACAATCAAGGCACCATGTCTCCTACAAAAATTAGCGATACCAAGTCAATGCCGAGAAGAAGTTTCAATGGATTTTATTATAGGTTTATCCAAATCTGAATGAAAGATTGTCATTATGGTAGTAGTGGATCAACTGACAAAGTATGCCCATTTTTGTTCTCTCTATTATCCTTTTAACATGGAGTCCCCAAGATTATTGTAAGTGTCAGAGATCTAATTTTCACTGGAAATTTTTGGACTAAATTGTTTTCTTATTTGGGTACTCAATTGTCTCACAACTCATCTTGCCTTCCTTAATCCGATGTGCAAACTAAGATTGTGAATAGATGTATAGAATGATATCTTAATTGCTTTGAATATGATAAACATACATAATGGTTCAAGTGGTTGGCATTGGTAAATAGGTGGTACAACACATCCTTTCATACTTCCTAAAAAATGTTCCCATTTCTATTAGTTTATGGATATCATCCTCCATCCATCACATTTCCCATGAACATGACTACAAGGGTCCAGGTAGTGGAGGGTTGTGCTCAGGGCACCAACAAGAGGTTCTCAAATTATTGAAGGACAACTTGGTTATGGCACAAAATAGGATGAAACAACAAGCATATCAACATCGCAGTGAAAGGGAATTCAAAGTGGGGGATTGGATATTTTGAGGCTACAATCATATAAAAATATGTCCCTTTAG
Organism: Picea mariana; assembly: GCA_032191745.1. Taxonomy (NCBI): domain Eukaryota; kingdom Viridiplantae; phylum Streptophyta; class Pinopsida; order Pinales; family Pinaceae; genus Picea; species Picea mariana. The sequence continues at coordinate 9,691 of JASDQU010194283.1, read as the reverse complement.
AAACAAAAAAAAGGAAAATAAATTAGCACCCAAATATTATGGCCCCTATAAGGTGTTACAAATGATTGGAAGTATGGCTTACAAATTGGAGTTGCCTCCATCTTCACATGTACATCCAATCTTCCATGTTTCTTTCTTAAATCACGAAGTACATTTTTAAATGGAAGAACCTACCAATGGAAGAAGTGACATGGGGAGATGAGTTATTCATGCAGAAACTATTGAAATATTGTAATTGCAAAGAGTATTCTATTTATTATTGAGTCATTATTCATTATATCAATCCCCTTTTGTGGATTGATCATGTCGAGCATTGTAATTGACAAAATCCCCTTTTGCGGATTGGTCAAACCCTAATTGTATTATGAAAATTAAGAAGTTGGCCCCCGAGCCTAATTAAAGTAGTTTTAACCACTAAGAATACAAGTCGACCATGCCCAGTGAAGAGACACCTTTCTAGCACCTGCCAGCTAGTATAAATAAAGGAAACCAATGCCTCATTATCTCACTCACACATTCACTCATCTAGTGCACAAGTTTGGTAGCTGCAGTTGGGAGAAGAAGGAAGAGAGAGGCGCATTGCTCAGTGTTGGATATTCTCTAGTGTTTTTGTTTATTCTCTTGGCATTGTATTGGCTATCTATATTAAGGAAGTTTTGTTGGGTTTTCTCCCCCATGAGGGTTTCCTAGGATAAATGTTGTGTATCTTGTGATTGCGTTTGCCTTAGTGATCCTACCTATGCTATTGTTATCTAGTAAATTGAAGAGAAACTTGACAATAACTCAAAAATTAACATGGTATCAGAGCTAAACTGAAGAAAGCACCTTTCATTGGAAAAGAAAAAACGTCATTGTTGTCCTACAAGCAAATTAGGGCTTTTTGTTGGAGAGGATTTTTTGCCTAAAAACCATCTAAAAAAGTGTGCCCTACCCTAGTGAATCTTTTGGCAGCTTGAGCACACCTTTTCAATGGACAGAGCCTCCAGAAAGTCAAACCCTAGTTTTTGAGTGGTACCAGAAAACCAAAAAACCAGAAGTACCAGAAAACCGAAAAACCAGAAAAACCAGGAAATGAGAACCAGTACCAGAAGTACCAGTCTAGATTTCTGCAAGCTCAGTTTCAAGGGGTAAAATTTGGATTTTTCATAAATCTGACTGCACCATCTTACTCGCCTTAGCTTAGCGCATCTAGCCCTTGGATTAGAATTTCAAAATTTGAAGTTTGAAAAATTAGGGTTTTCTCATAAAATCGTAAGTTATAGTTAAAGTACCAGTTGTAGTACAAGTTGCAGTTACAACTGCAGTTCCAGTTGCAGTGAAAGATTTTGTAAAGTGTTGGCCAACCGTAAAGTTGAAACACCTTTGAAGATTTGAAGGTTTGTTACCTATCACTACTGGATAATGCTACCACCCGCCGATACTATCAAAGGTATGTACTTACATATGTTTAAAATATATTATTCTAAGGGTTACTAGCAGAAGAAAGGATCTCCTATCATAGATCTAGAAGGATCTCAGATCCAACATACTCAGAAGAATAATGCACCCCAGGTTTGATTATCTTGATATGCATCTATTTGTTATGACATTATTTTTACCTTATGAACATCTAGGTGGTAGGTTGAAATCATACTAACCATTGGTAAAAATTATCAAGGCTGATTAAAATTGAGTTTATAGAGCTTATTCTCTAACTTAGATTTCCGTCAAGATAACATATTGTCTTAGTACATAAGATAAGTTGAAGAAAGCACTTGTCATCTTAAGTGAATGAGACTTGAAAGAAAAGCAACACACTCATTCTTGAGGACAAAAATCCAGGTTCTAGGTTTGATTGATTAAGTTGATAATATTCAAAGTTTCACATGACAATTGAATAACTACCCCTTTACAAGTAAACACTATAGTTGAGGTAGCAGTCTTTGAAAAGTATTATACTTGGTAGCATGTGAACATATTGAGATAAATGCTTAATGTAATCATTTACCAGATACAACTAACATCTCCTCTAGGAGAAACTTCTTGTGCTGGTTCCAAGTTACCTTAGAGGAATGTCTGATCACAACAATTGAAGAGTGTCGATCTCATTTCCTATTGTATCTCTTACTTTTGATCTTTGTTTTAGGAAGGTCACAAATGATGGCCCTAAAGGAGCTACTGTGACGATTATTCGTGATTTTTTTATTACTATTATCAAAAGAGTATTATTCTTTCCTGTTGTTTTGTTGACCTTGGTTCATGTCACAAGTGATAACCTTGAGGAAGCTATAATGAAGGTTACAAAAGGCAATAGATTAGATGAGACATGAAGCAGACTACCCAAGTCATGTACATGACGGTATAAATCCACGTACCAAAGAAGATGAAGAAGAAGCTATTTTTGAGATCCATAGTATCTCATATGGAGATTGATTGTAAGGAGAATAAGGCTCCAAAGATGACCAAACATTAGACCAAGAACTCACAGAAGACTTGGTCAAAGGATAATGAAGCCACCTTGATGGGAAGCATAACTCGTTTGAAGTTTGACTCAACCTTTCATATTTAGACTTGGTATTCAACACCAAGTATACCCCATAAGAGATGATGAAGTCCTTGTAGACTTAGAAGAAATAAAGAGTAAGCCTAATCTAAGAAAGGACCAGATGAAGAGTCAACTTCTAGGACTAGGAGACAAATTCCATGAGAAGACTATATTGTAGCTTCAAAAACTTCTAGGAGATATGAAATCTCCTGGGAGGATTCCCTTGTTTCGGTGACAGAGAAGGAAGCCAGTCAGAAAGACTAGGATATGGATTTTTTCCATGAGACTAGAAGAGAAGTCAATATTGATCTAGCAAATAAAGAATTTTGTAGATGTACAAAGCCTGATGTGTGTCTAGAGGATTCTCCCAGAAAGAGGGAGAATAATATGACGAGACACTTACTCCAATAATTGAAGAAATAGTTCCAGTATTCATGAAGACATCCAGAAAAACCATGATTCATATATAGTATGAGATGTGGGGGGAGTAATCCCCATATTTAAAATTGAGTGGCAGTTTGTGCAGCACATTAGTTGGGTCATGGAGACATGACTACAATAAAAGATAGAGTTACCTCCATGAAAGAAGAAGAGCTACCTTCAATATCAGTTATTAAGCCACTCTTAGTTTCAGATGAAATTGTTTCCATGATGGAGTAGAGGAGTTACTCTCAGATTTCAGTAGTCACAGTGAAAATGAAGCAACCATTCTCAGCTTCAGAGCAGCTGCAGGTGCATAGTCCTAGTTCTAGAAGGAACAATTGAAGAAAGAGGAGAGAACATACTCTCATGCAGTGAGACAGATTGTGCTTTGTAGAAAGCACATAGATCTAGCACATGATTGTGCAGATTGAGTTGCAGTTGAGCAAGTATACCAATCGACGTTTAGGATCCACAATAGGATCCATCTTCAGAACAAAAAAGGCTTTTTTGTCCTGAAGATGGATCCTGTTGTGGATCCGAAACGTCGACAAGCTCTCAAAAGCACTGTGGTTCTTCCGACATTTTCTGAACAAATCTCTCACCACAGAAACCTAAATGACAAGTATACCAGGTTGGTACAAAGTGATGTGAAAATGTGATTTGAAGTTGAATATAGAAAAACTCATGTCTTCAAGATGAAACAAGCTCCTAGAGCTTGGTATGGCAGAATTGACAGTTTCCTGATGAGCTTGGGATTTACCAAGAGTAAAGTTGATTCTAACCTGTACTTCAAGGTTATGAGCCAATTATATTATTGTTGTATGTGGATGACTTATTCTTAACTAGAGAAGAAAATCTCATCACAAAATTGTAAGAATAATCTCACTGCAAAATTTGAGATGAAAGACTTAGGCTTGATGCGTTATTACTTAGGTCTTGAAGTTTGGCAGAGCCTAGAGAAGATCTTCCTTAACCAAGGGAAGTATGCAGTTGAAATACTGAAGAGGTTTGAAATGTTGGAATATAAATCCATGAACACACCCATGGAAATGAAGTTGAAGCTCCTGGTTGATACTTTGTCAAGATTGGTTGATGCTACGTTGTACATTTAGATTATTGGTTCGGTGATATATGTTTTTCCTTGTGTTAGTACCTAGTAGAATCCAGACGTGTTCACCTTGATGATGCAAAACATGTGACGAGATACCTTAAAGGTACATTGGGTTTTGGTCTCTGTTATACTAGAGATCATGACTTCAGACTAAGTGGTTATACCAATTCAGATTGGGCTAGAAGTGTCTCTGAAAAAAATAGCACCTTAGGATGTTGTTTCAGTCTGGGGTCAACCATGATCTCATGACAGAGTAGGAAGCAATCAAGTATTTCTCTTAGCACGTCAGAAGCAGAATATATTGCAACATGTTTCGCCAGTGGTGAATCCATATGGTTTCAGATGTTGTTGACAGATCTATTTTATATAGAGATGGAAGCCACCGTGATCCTATGTGATAACCATAGTTGTATAAAGATGATGTGTTCCATGATGAGTCGAAGCATATATAAATCCAGTATCACTTGATTCGTGATATGGTGCAGAGAGGATCCATAAAGCTCCATTATGTTGACACGAATGAACATGTTGGTGATGTGTTGACCAAGCCTCTATCTTGTGTAAAGTTTAAGCACCTTCGAGACATGCTTGGTGTAGTATGAAAGGACCTCCCTCGAAAGGAGGAGTAGTGTTGATGCCATCCTAGTGTTGAATATTTCTAGCTTCGTGCTGATGTTGTTGTGATGCCAATGTAGTGCTGAAGATTTCCAGCTTCATGCTGATGTTGTTGTGATGCCAACCTCGTGCTAAATATTCCCATCTTCGTGTTGATGTTGTTGAGATGCCAACATTGTGTTGAAGATTTCCAGCTTCATGATGTTATTGAGATGCCAGCCTCATGCTGAAGATTTCCAGCTTTGTGCTGATGTTGATGAGATGCCAGCTTCGTGCTAAAGATTTCTAGCTTAGTGCTGATGTTGATTATACTCCAACCTTCATGATTTGATGCTGTTGTTGTTGATGTTGTATCAACATTGTGCTGTTATTGATGATGATGATGTATTAGTGTTATACTAATCCATTTTGATGCAGATGATGATGATAGCATTCCATCTCCTTGCTGTGGATGATGATACTGACGATGAGAAATTTTTTTGATGATTTATAAATATGCCAGTCAGTGTTCCAGATGCTATTGATGTTGCTTCCCTCTCTCTCTCTCCTGATGATATTGTAGAATACCCTTCTTGTTAAGGGAGAGAGTTGAAATATTGTAACTGCAAAGAGTATTCTGTTTATTATTGAGTCATTATTCATTATATCAATCCCCTTTTGTGGATTGATCATGTCGAGCATTGTAATTGACCAAATTACCTTTTGTGGATTGGTCAAACCCTAATTGTATTATGCAAATTAAGAAGTCACCCCCCGAGCCTAATTAAAGTGGCTAAGAAGACAAGTTGGCCTTGCCCATTGAAGAGGCACCTTTCCAGTGCTTGCTATCTAGTATAAACAAAGGAAGTCAACGCCTAATTATCTCACTCACGCATTTGCTCATCTAGTGCACAAGTTTGGTAGCTGCAGTTGGGAGAAGAAGGAAGAGATAGTTACATTGCTCAGTGTTGGCTATTCTCTAGTGTCTTGGTTTATTGTCTTGGTATTGTATTGACTATCTATATTAAGGAAGTTTTGCTGGATTTTCTCCCCCATGAGGGTTTCCTAGAATAAATGTTGTGTATCTTGTGATTGTGTTTCTCTCAGTGATCCTACCTATGCTATTGTTATATAGTAAATTGAAAAGAAACCTAATAATAGATCAAAACTTAACATAAACACCCACAATTAGTCAAGTGTTAAGGACACCACTTGTTTCAAGGGAAGGGGCACGTTAAGCCCTAAAGAAAGCCCCATGTTAAGTAAAAAACCCCTTATTAAGCCCTATATATTGAATTACATTTCTAGTGTTATATTTTTATGTAGGATAGAACCCTTCATTGCACCCTTTGTCTCCTACACACACACACACACACACACACACACCAAGGAGACCTAGTCTTAGGAGCACCTTATCTCATCTTGTACATTAAATATATTGTAAAAGGAGGCTCCTCCATGAAAGTCAACTGCTATTTATTGACTTTTAATCATTCTCAAGGCATTGATACACAACAAATTTTCTCATGCTACCATCTCTTCTTTGGAAAAAATCGTTCATCCCTTCATTGTAGAGAATGATTCCTTCACTAAACAAGATTATACTTAGCTTTTCAATTTATCTCCTTGATGATCATATCTTCCACTGATTCACATTGTAGATGAATTCAACTCAGTGAAAATCATTCAAGATTAGTAACAAGTATTTGACACACAATGTCACGTGTGTGAAAAATGCCATCCTCCAACTAAGTCAACCCTCGAACCCAAACATCATGTCTCACAACACCTATCATGGAGTCTAATGGATAGTTCCCTTGGTGGTCTTCCATTTTCATTGATGATGGGGAGTGCCTTTGGTGGCCTCCTATTGCCGCTAACAAACGATGTCAAAGGGAAAGTGTCTAAAACCTACACAATAGTTGGAACAAAAAACACTATGTGGATGAAGTTCATAAGCCTACACACATACTCAATGTCCTATGTGCACACTCAACAACCTATACACACTCTCATTGTTTACGCACACACCTCATCATTCCATGCACACTTACAACTAGGAATGCCAGGAATACCAAGCATCACTAGGAACATCATGGAAGACAAACAAATATGTGCCAACAATAGTATATGGCACACCATGAAAGTAAATCACGATCAATAGTCATGGAATCAAAATGCCTTCAAAAACTAAATATACATTATTATAATTGAAACATGTTCCTATGTGAAATATGTATAATACTAAGCATAGAAACATAACATATTGTCTTTATCTTTCCCTCTTTCATGGAGCATTGTATATAATATTCACATAGGAATCCAAACACCATGACGATCTAAATTATTTTGTGAATATTTTATTCAATATTCGCTTCACCTTTATTTATTCTTCTTCGTGTATAACTTGATGAGTCAAATATGTTTGTGTTTTCCTATGTTTGGCACCCTATGATCAAATAAGACAATCTCAATTTCTTTCATATCTTTGACAATCTCGTTTTACATTCTAGACATAATCACAAGTTGTTTTATAGATGAAACATGGTTGTCTTCTTTATATGAAATTGGACAAGAATTTTTCCAACTCCATACAACGAATCTGGTGGCCATGCCAACAACCTTCCATGTGGCCACAACTTTTAACACATTAACTCCTTGGCCATGATAATGTCTCTGTTTTTTTCACAAACCATAATGCCATGTCAATAATCCCAATGTTTTTATTAGAGGAAATCCGATGTCAAGGATTCCATTTTTCACACAATATAGAGTTCCACATCAGCAATTCCATCTCCTTCACTCGAGAAAATTGTACTTAACTAACATTTACAAAAGTATTAAATTTATTCTTTGAGTCTCAACCATCATGTTTCTTCCATTAAACTAATTCATAACCATATGTTTTTCTCACTTTTCAGGGAGATCCATAGTGATTCCATTTTTTACACGGATTCAAAACTTAGACATTTTTCCTAAAATAAATTGATTTCTAAGAGGCTACACCTTGTTTGATTTCATGGCTTGACCTTTGATTATTAACTCTACAAATTTTCTTAAAACTACCATCATAGCATAATGACTTTCTTGTTTGTCTCTAAAATCAACACATTCTGCCCAAAAGTTTCAATACCGAGATTTCACCCCTATACTCTAAAAATATTATTTTTGATATGAAACTGAGACATTCCTAGCCTCAACATCTCCCTTGGCCATGACACCAACCCATCATAAAATTATATTGAAGCTCTAAAGAAATTGCATACTAGATTTCAATTTAATCTAGATGCAAAATCAAATATATATGTAGTTTTAATGCAATTTGAATGTAGGATTAGTTTTATACACATCACATTGATTTTATATGAAATTTCTCTTGTTCATCCATACACTTCATCATTTATGCACAATATTCAAAATGATGTCCATTGGAAGCATAAAATAGTGCCATTCAGTCCAATATGGAAAACATAAATTGCATGAATCCCAACACCAGTCAAAATTGGGTAGATTCACAAAATACCCTTTATTAACATTCAGTCATCTTATGGGCGTCTCATCAATACTAGTGTTCACACTAGCTTGGCCATCTCATCATCAGATCTCCTACTACACCGATAACCCTTCATAGCCACACTAAAATTATTGCACAAATATTCCAACTAAGCTATAAATATGGTAAGAGGCCTTCTCAAGCAATGTAACTCATTAAGAATCTATATTTAGATCTACTATTGGAATACTCACCAATACTGAGAGGGGGGGGGGGTGAATCTGTATTAAGCACTTTTTACCATTTCAAGCATAACATGTAAACATGAAGTTGTCAACAATTCCGTTCACTTATGATTGCATTTAACATATAATAAACATATAACCACATATGCACAATACACAAGAGTTTTATGTGGAAACCCAAATGGGAGAAAACCACATAATGCTTTTTAATATATATATTGAATATCACATCCATAGGAAGCACCAACTTCCAAACTTCTCCAACACCAACTGGAAGGAGGAACCAACCCCTTGTTTATAGACTCCAACCTAAAGGAAGCTACAAATCCCTAAATTCTCCAGCTACAACTAGAAGGAGGCTCCAACCCCTTGATTTACAGGCTCCAACATGAAGGAAGCTACAACTCGTATTCTCTAGCTCCAACTGGAAGGAGGCTCCAACCCCCTAGTTTACAAGCTCCAACCTCAAGAAATCTATGACTCCCTGTATTCTCCAACACCAACTGGAAGGAGGATCCAACCCCCTAGTTTATAGACTCCAACTTGAAGGAAGCTACGAATCCTTGTATTCTCCAACACCAACTGGAAGGAGGATCCAATCCCTAGTTTATAGGCTCCAACCCGAAGGAAGCTATGAATCCCTGTATTCTTCAAAACCAACTGGAAGGAGGATTCAACCCTCTTTTATTGCTGTTATAACCTTAAATTGCTCTAGACATGCATACCTGGCCTTTGGCCCTCTTACTTTCATTTTTTTCCAAGACTTCACCGAGTTGCTCTTCTAAAAAACCCATTTTTTGAAAATGTACGCACCCTACACCAATACTGCCCACGTGCATACACTTGCTGCACCAATACAACCCACGTATGTACACATCCTACACCACTAAAGCCCGTGTATACTTGAAAAAGTTGAAAAAAATAAAAAGTTGCAAGGAATTAGTTGAGATTACAGGCTATAGGGTTGTTTCCCAACTAATCCACCACCTATAGCCCGTCACCCAATCGAATAACCTTCCTTTTGTCATATAAAAGGAGGTGTTGGGGTCTCATTCCACATATAGAAATAAGAATAGTGAAACTCTGCCCATTTCACATCCCCTCCTTTCCCAAAGTAATTGCAACCCTTTTGTGAGAATTACCTCAACATTCCCCAATTAGCCCTTCTTCCTCCATCATAACCCATTCACTTCCCAAGAAGAGATCAGAAGGTCGAGAGGAGAAGCCATACAATGGTGCACTTGGAGCTTTGTTATCCACATTTTTGGTTATCAAGATGATGACATGATAATGACATGGTG
>JASDQU010194282.1:9439-19859 GCA_032191745.1 Picea mariana | reverse complement strand
TTCACAAGCCATGGTGCGTCCTCTTGCTACTTCCACCAAAACCCCCTCAAATTCCATGGTGGGAATGTGTCTCCTTTCTACCATAGAATTGTCAATGAAATTATGAGAAGCTCCTCCATCAACTAGTATTGTTTCTTGCTATCCCTGCACAACTCCCTTCATCTGGAAGGTATTAAACTTGGAAAATCCACTAATAGATGCAATGGTATCCTTCTTAATCCCTACAGTATGGTATGTGGTTTCCTCTTATCCCTATGCATGTGAGACATGTTCTTCCTCCTTCTAATTCATCTCTACGTTATTAATTTCTCCAATTTCATCCTCATCCATCTCATCTTCACTATCAGAAACCACTTATATATAATGAATTTTCCCTTTACCCATACATATGTGACCTAGATTCCATGTTGTTGGGAGGTTTATAGTTGGCAGATAGCTTGTCATTGATGGCAAGAAAAACGATTGAAAACAGGCTCGGAAGACATCGTAAGTCCAGACAAGAGGAGTGCATAGATGGAGGATAGATATCAGGCGTTAGATATGAGCACGGGGTTTGACTGTCGTTGGATCTAGGAGAACCTGCACATTCTTTAAAGTGCAAGGAGAAGCGGGTTTACAAAATCCCAAAAGCAAGAGGACCGCTTGTCTTCGGGTAGGACACATAGTCACAGATCAAAATTTCACTGACTGGAAAGTCAAAGGAAGGAGGTGCTCTAACCCCTCTAACTCGCGATATGCGAGATCGCGAAATGATCTGGACTGTCGATCCAAGAAGGACATGTGGCTAAAGATCAACATTTCGCTGACTAAAATGTCAAAGGAAGGAGGTGCCCTAACCTCTTGAACTCGTGATATGTGAAATTGTGATATAATATCAGTCATTGGATTGAGGACAAATCTGGACCGTCGATCCAAGAAGGACATGTGGTGAAAGATCATCCTTTCGTTGACTAGAAATTCAAAGGAATGGGGTTCCCTAACCTCTCAAACTCGCGATATGCAAAATCGTGAAATAATCCTAGTCGTTGGATCAAGGATGAATATTATCCATCAGATCCAGGAAGTGAATGTGGCAGACCACGTCAGATATGACAGGTGGAAGACTACGTCAGCAATGACACATGGCACGATCAGACAACGACAAGTGTCAAGATGATTCAACATTTCAGGAACCTGGAAATCACAATTCTGAGTGACATGTGGCAGCCACACGGATCATGTCTTGTCATCGAGTGACGTCATTCTGTGAGTTTAGTTTTGGAATTTTTAGCATCAACACTCCCTCAAAGTCCTGAAAGCTGAAGTTTCGAGGCAAAGGATAGCCATCCGATCACCATTGATTGTGGACCGTTGATCTGAATATCTAAGCACTCAAATGGCTAGCCAGTGGTCATATCTCGTGGTCACATCATCGAGAGCTAGAGAGAAGAGCTAGAGAAGCCAAGCTCTATTTCAAAGTTTGTGACATGGAGTGTCGACACGACTCATCAGAGAATCCCTGAAATGCAAAATGTAAAATGCCTTCTAGCGTAGGATGTGGTCACCATCGGTGGTCATGTGAGGGGAAGGAGCTAGCGTTTGCTAAGCTCCATTTTGGGGATTGCGACATGGAAGATTCGGGATGCCTCAACATAGGATTCCTGAATTACGAATTGAAAAATCCCTTTATGAATAAGCGCTTGGTCATCGTCAGTGGTCACATGAATGGAAGGAGCTAGCATAGCTAGGCTCCATTCTGAGTATCGGTAATTCCATAGGGAGTCAAGGAGACTCAAGGCATAATCCCCGAAACACAAGTTGAAAAGTGCCATTTTGATTAATGCATGTGGTCACAGCCAGTAGTCTTTTGGAGAGGCATCCTACGCCTGGTGCCAGTTCACGTAGGGATCATTCACGAGGAACCGTTGATCTCTATTTTCTCCTTCCAACAAGATCTCAACCATTCAAAGACTCCAATAGACAAAGAAGCCATACTTGACTGGTTGTAACTGCCAAAACGAAGTGATGGTGTCTTCCATAGAATTCGAAGAGTCTTCAAGGTGATCGACAGAGAAGATGAAGAGTCTCGAGGCCACTACCAGTGGAGTGTAGATTCATCATAGAGTCGACTGACATATGGAAGGGGGTCAAATACTGTTACAACAAGTGAAGCCAAAGGACCTCATGAGAAGTGTGAGTGATGATGAATGTAGGAATGGTATGCAGGGGCATAGCGCGTGCAGAAGGCACAAGGTGCATTGAGACTATAAAAATGGAGAATAGAGAAGGGATCGTGTCGCTGTTTTTATGAGTAATGCATGCATGTAGAATCATGAGGTGTAGTAGCTGAAGCATAGAAGAAGAAAAGAAAAAAAATGCATATCCATGAGAAGAAGATAAATCTGAGGTGTGCATGTCGAGATAGAGGAGAAGATCATAAAGATGAAGAGGATGCAAGTAGGAAGACACTGATGCAAGCGGAGAAGAGCAGCATAGAAGAACAATGATAATCTTGGTAAGCTAATAACAACTATTGAATCACTATAATAAATTCACAGAAATACAAGTTTTATATTTCAGGGTGGATGGGAGGTGCTAGGGACGACTATTGTCCTCAGAGTTTCAAGTAGGTTCTTGAACACAGGGAGTTATAGATTCCATCTGGTTGCATCCAAAGAAACCAGAGTGGCAGGGTGGTGCAAGGGAGAACATTGGTTCTCTGATATACAGGTCGGTGCCTGTATGACTGGAAGTTGGTGCTTCCATCCAGTTGGTGCTGGGACATTCAAGAAGTTGGTACTTCCTTCTAGCGAGTGCTAGAGAAACCAGAGAGTTGGTGCTGTCAACAAGTAGCGACTTGCAAAACAGAGGTGGTAGCCTTATTATGAGTTGGTGCTCATAAGAATGATAATGTACAGAAGATAATTATCATATAAATAAGAAGAGGTTTTCACCCTTTATGGGTTTCCTCAGGAATATCTGTTTATGTATTGTACATGTGTGTGATTAATGTTGAATACTCTACTGCTTATTTATTGTGATCATCATTGAGAGTTCTATAATGAATTTAAAAAATGGATATAATTATTTAATAACAGTAACAACTGATTCACCCCCCCTCTCAGTTTTCCAACAATTGGTATCAGAGCCGACCCCTTTTATCTAAGGGTAGATCCTAGAGCTTAAACATGTCAAGCCATGAAGGAACTTCAACCAATAAGGCCCCTCTATTCAATGGAACAAAATTTGCCATCTGGAAAGTTAGAATGAGAACCTACATAATGGCTTTAGGTGAAAATGTCTGGGATGTGGTAGAGACTGGTTATATAAAGCCAGTTGTACTAGCTAATAAGGATGACAAGCTCAAATTCAGATTCAACACTAAGGCTATGAATGTTATTCTGAGTGGGCTTGTAGAAGTAGAATTTGTAAAAGTTATACACTTAGAAACTGCCAAAGAAATGTGGGACAAACTCAGTAGCAGTTATGAAGGTAATGAGAAGGTAACGGACACCAAGATTCAAACCTACAGAGTACAGTTTGAACAACTGAAAATGAAAGAGGATGAAACTATTGGAAAGTAATTTCTCAGAGTTGAAGAACTAGTAAATGCAATGAAATCACTTGGTGAAAAAATTGAGGAACCCTCTTTAGTTCAGAACATTTTGAGATCTCTACCAGATAGGTTCAACTCGAAGGTCTCTACTATAGAAGAACTTAATGATCTAAAATCCTTGGCGTTTGATCAAATTTTAGGAATGTTGACTGCATATGAAATGAGAATAGTTAAATATAAACCCACCTCCATAGAATCATCATTTAAAGCATACAAGAATGAGGATTCCGAGCCTGATGAAATTGAAGCAAAATTTGTGAGAAGACTGAAGAAGGGATCAGGAAAATACAAAGGTAAACTACCTTTCAAATGTTTCAACTGTGGTAAGATAGGTCATTTTTCAAATAAATGTCCTCACAAAAGAAAGGATCAGACATATGATGATGAGGAGAAGCACAAACAAAAAAATTTCTTTAAAGAGAATAGTTTTAAGAAGAAAATTCTTTATGTAAACAATGATGATGATCCTTCAGATGATGAAGACAATGACTCCTCTATTGAAGATAAACTAAATGAATTCATGCTTATGGCCAAAGAGGATTATGACAATAAAAGCACAAGAAGTGATGTTAATGAAGAAGAAGATGTGGTTGATATGGAAGGAGAACTGATCAGTGCACTGGAAGATATTGACAGACTCAGAATTAAGAAGAGAAAACAAAAATGATTGTTGATACAGTTCAAGAAAGGAAGTAAAGAAACTGATGAAGACTTTGTCCTACTAAAAGTGGAATTAGAAGAGGAAAATAAAATCAAAGACATTCTGAAACAACAATTATCAGAAAAGAAGGCAATATGTGAGGCTCTGGAAAAAGAAGTAGTGAAAACTAGGAAAGAGTTGGAGAAGTTTCAAGCTTTGTATCATCAGAATCTGTCAAGTATCAAAGCCTCAGAATAATTGGCCACCATTCTGAATCAGCAAAGAAACCCAAAGCTGAAAATGGGTTTGGGTTATGAAGAGGGATCAAGTAGTGATCAGCCAAGCAATAAATAACCCATCAAGTTTGTCAAATCTACCACCAGTGATAACAAAAAACCTACAGAAACAAAAGAAGATAATCAGCTACCCAGGAGGAGTAACGAAATACGTACCAGAACTGAAACTATAGATCAGAGAAATAATGTACTCTCTATTCAAAGAAATCATCAACATGGAAGAAATCAACCTTCTCAAAGAAGACAACCATTTTCCAGGTACAAAGGAATTTTCTATGGATATTTTTATTTCTGTTCTAACTTTGGTCACAAATTTGTAAACTGCTATTTAAAATTTAAATATGAGCAATCAAAATATTCAAGGAATAGATATCTGTTGCATCAAAGAATGAGACAGCCAAGTAACAAACAATCACAGACTGTAAATAATGTGATGGCTGGGAAAAGGACAGAGGTTAAGCATAACAATTGTTATGATCCTTTATTCAATGAACTAGAATGTTACACCTGCCATAATTTTGGACATAAAGATGTAGACTGTTGCTTAAGGAACGACGAGCCAGATTTGAACCCCTCTGCTAAAAATGTCAAGGTTTGGAAGATGAAAGAAAATGACAAGTGTGGACTACTGTTGTCAGCCCAAAGACAAAAAAACCCCTGGTATATTGACAGTGGTTGCTCCAAACATATGACTGGAGACAAAGGTAAGTTTCTGTCTCTAAGTGAAAGAAAATCAGGAAATGTAACCTTTGGAAATGATGCTACAGGTAAAATCAAGGGTAAAGGGATGGTGAGTCTAAGTAATGGAAAAGGAAAAGTGAATGTTCTGCTTGTAGATGGGTTGAAACATAATCTTCTCAGTGTAATTCAAATGTGTGATAGAGGATGTGAAGTGGTGTTCAATTCCAAGGAATGCAGGATAAAGTCTGTAAACTCAGGGAAAGTAGTGGCTAAAGTCATAAGGACAGAAAATGATGTATATGTGCTGAAATAAGATAGAGAAGAGTGCCATCTAAGAAAACATGATGAGAGTTGGTTATGACATAGCAGACTTGGACATATAAACTTTGACCACTTAATCAAGATAAAAAATCTTGAGGCAGTAAAAGATCTTTCGAGAATATCAAAGCCACAAGATTCTATGTGTAAACCCTGCCAAATAGGAAAGCTAACCAGGACACAATTTAAATCCAATAGCTCTACTTCAACAGAGAAACCACTCCAACTAGTTCATATGGATTTATGTGGACCATCAAGATAGGAAGGCATAGGGAAAGAAAACTACTTCATGTTGATCATTGATGATTACACCAAACTAACTTGGGTTACCTTTATCAAGGAAAAAGATGAAGCATTTGAGAAATTTAAAATATTTAAGGCTTTAACTGAGAATCAAATAGGAAAGAGGTTAAAGGAGGTAAGATCATATAGAGGAGACGAATTTATGTCAAGTGAGTTCAAGTAATTATGTGATAAACATGGGATCAAGAGAGAATACACAATCCCAAGAACTCCACAACAAAATGGAGTAGTTGAGAGGCAAAACAGAACAGTGCAACAAATGGCCAGGTCAATTATGAATGAGAAGAACATTGGTCAAACCTACTAGGTAGAAGCAATACACACAACATTCCATGTTCTTAACAAAGATCACCTCAGACCACACACTGACAAGACACCCTATGAACTGTGGTATAGGAGACCTACTTCAATCAAACACTTCAAAGTCTTTGGGAGTAAGTATTACATAAAGAATAATGATGAGAACCTTGGCAAGTATGATCACAGGGCTGATGAAGGCATATTCTTAGGGTATGCTACAAACAATAAAGGATACAAATGCTATAATAAGAGGCTGCATAGATTGCTTGATTGTATTGACATAAAAGTTGATGAAGGAATCCCGGTAAGAGAGGTGAACTATACTGAATCAACAACAAAGGATATAGATGAAGTTGAAGTTGAACAAGTCCAAGAATAATAACAAGAAGACTCTGAGATAGATGAAGATGCAAATATTTAGACAGACTTGAATCAATAGACAACATCAAATTCCTCCTCCAGAATCACTCAAAAGAATCATCCTACAAGTTAGATAATTGGTGAAAAATACAAAGGTGTACAAACCAGGAGAAAGATAATCAAAAACACTGAACAATCACATATAGCCTTAATATCCATGCTGGAACCCAAGAATTTTAATGAAGCTAGCAAAGATGACCATTGGGTTCAAGCCATGAATGATGAACTTGATCAGATTGAGAAAAACAATATGTGGGAGATGGTTCCTAGACCTGAAGGTAAAAATATCATTGGTTCCAAATGGATCTTTAAGAACAAAATGAATGAGAAGGGACAAGTTGTCAAGAACAAATCAAGATTAGTCTGTAAGGGCTATGCTCAAATAGAAAGACTGGATTTTGATGAAACATTTGTGTTAGTAGCAAGACTAGAAGAGATCAGAATATTTCTTGCCTATGCTTGTCATAAAAGGTTTAAAGTTTATCAAATGGATGTCAAGTCATCATTTCTAAATGGAGATTTAAAAGAAGAAGTTTATATGGAACAACCAAATGGTTTTGAACTGATAGATAATCCTGACCTAGTATGAAAGCTGAAGAAAGCCTTATATGGGTTAAAACAAGATCCTCGTGTCTGGTATTATAGACTGGATAAGTATCTCCAAGACAAAGGGTTCAAGAGAGGAACAATTGACAACACTCTATATATCAAAACATAGGGTAATGACTTACTCATCGTGTTGGTTTATGTAGATGACATCATCTTTGGATGTAATAATGATTCATTGGTACAATGGTTTGCTTCTGCCATGGAGTCTGAGTTTGAAATGTCTATGATAGGGGAACTATCATTTTTCCTTGGTCTGCAAAGTACTCAGAAGTTTGAAGGAATATTTCTTTCTCAAGAAAAATATCTAAGAGAAATGTTGAAAAGGTTTCAAATGGAAGATTCTAAACTTGTGGGCACACTTATGGTTACTGGATGCAAATTAAGAAAGGATGATGACTCACTTGATGTTGATCAAAGTTCATATAGGTCAATGATAGTCAACCTATTGTATATCGCAGCATCCCATCCAGACATAATGCATGTTGTTGGAATAGTAGGAAGGTATCAGGCAACACCCAAACAGAGTCATTTTCTAGCTGTCAAAAGAATACTCAGATATTTGAAAGAAACAATGAACTATGGCCTATGGTATCCTAAGAATCAATATTTTCAATTATCATTCTACTCAGATGCTAATTGGGCTAACTGCATGGATGAAATGAAACACATGAGTGGAAGTGCATTCTTCTTAGGAGATTCTCTAGTAGTGTGGTTGAGTAAAAAGCAAGGTTCCATTTCTTTATCAACTACAAAGGAAGAGTACATTGTTGTTGCTACTTGTTTCACTCAGGTATTATGGATGATTCATACACTTGTAGACTTGGAAGTAAAATATACTGCATCGATCCCAATTCATTGTGATAACACTAGTTCCATAAGTGTGTCAAATAATCCTATATTCCACTCCCAAAGCAAGCACATTCCCATAAAATACCATTTTATGAGAGAGCAGGTCACCAATTAGATGGTTCAGGTTCATTACATTCCAACCATAGAACAAATTGCAAACATCTTTACTAAACCCCTAACCAAGACACCATTTGAATATCTCCTTCAGAAGTCGGGTGTCATCCCGTCTCACACCTAAGAGAGTCCATACTATTAGAGGGAGTATGTGTTGGTTGCATATCTGATACCTTTGACGAAGTACTGCAACATCTCAGAGGGAGAATGTTTTCCTCGACATTGATGTCAAAGGGGGAGAAAAGGAGTGGAGTGGTCTAAACCGAATGCTATAGTTGGAGGTCCAAATAGATTAGCACAACTGTTTGGGGTTGCCATCAATGCCAAAGGGGGAGATTGTTGGCAGGTTTACAGTTGGGAGTGAGCTTTTCATTGATGGAAAGAACAACGATGGCAAGAAAAATGATGGAAAATAGGCTCAGAAGACATCGTAATTCCAGACAGGAGGAGCGCACAGATGGAGGACAGATCTAGGGTGTTAGATTTGAGCACAGGGTCCGACCTTCATTGGATCTAGAAGAACCTGCACATTCTTTAAAGTGCAAGGAGAAGCGGGCTTACAAAATCCTGAAAGCAGGAGGACCACCCATCTTCGGGCAGGACACATAGTCACATATCAACATTTCACTGACTGGAAAGTCAAAGGAAGGAGGTTCTCTAACCCCTGAAACTCACGATATGCGAGACCGCGAAATGATCTGGACTGTTAATCCAAGGACATGTGGCTAAAGATCAACATTTTGCTGACTAAAAGTTCAAAGGAAGGAGGTGCCCTAACCTCTCGAACTCATGATATGGGAAATCATGATATAATCTCAGTCGTTGGATCGAGGAAAAATCTTGATCGTCGATCCAAGAAGGACACATGGTGAAATATCATCCTTTCGCTGACTAGAAAGTCAAAGGAATGGGGTTCCCTAACCTCTCGAACTCGCGATATGCGAAATCGAGAAATAATCCTAGTCGTTGGATCAAGGATTAATCTGAGTCGTCAGATCCAAGAGGCGAATGTGGTAGACCACGTCAAAAATGACAGGTGGAAGACTACGTCAACAATGACACATGGCACGATCAGACAATGACAAGTGTCAAGATGATTCGGCATTTCAGGAACCTGGAAATCAAAATTCTGAGTGACATGTGGCAGCCACACGAATCATGTCATGTCATCGAGTGACATCATTCCAAGAGTTTAGTTTCGAGAGTTTTAGCATCAACACTCCCTCAATGTCCTGAAAGCTAAAGGTTCAGGGTAGAGGATATTTGTCCGATCACCACGGATCGTGGACCGTTGATCTAAAGAGCGAAGCACTCAAATTACTAGCCAATGATCATATCTTATGGTCACATCATCGAGAGATGGAGAGCAGAGCTAGAGAAGCCAAGCTCTATTTCATAGTTCATGACATGAAGTGTTGAGATGACTCATCAGAGAATCCCCGAAATGAAAAATGTGAAACGCCTTCTGGCGTAGACTATGGTCATCGCCAATGGTCATGTGAGGGGAAGGAGCTAGTGTTTTCTAAGATCGATTTCGAGGATTGCGACATGGGAGAGTCGAGATGCCTCAACATAGGATTCCTGAATTATAAATTATGAAATACCTTTATGGATAAGTGCTTGGTCATCGTCGGTGGTCACGTGAATGGAAGGAGCTAGCATAGCTAGGCTCCATTTTGGGTATCGATAATTCCAGAGGAAGGAGTCAAGGAGGCTCATGGTAGAATCCCTGAAACACAAGTTTTGAAGTGCCTTTTTGATTAGGCCTATGGTCACAGCCAGTGGTCTTTTAGAGAGGCATCCTGTGACTAGTGCTAGTTCACGTAGGGATCATTCACAAGGAACCATTGATCTCTGGTTTCTCCTTCCAACAATATATCAACCGTTCAAATACTCCAACAACCAAAGAAGTGATACTTGACTAGCTTTAACTTCCAGAACGAAGTGATGGTGTCTGCCAGAGAATTCGAAGAGTCTTCAGGGTGATCGACAGAAAAGACGAAGAGTCTTGAGGCCACTGCCAGTGGAGTGTAGACTTATCATAGAGTCGACTGACAGATGGAAGGGGGTCGAAGACTGTTATAGAAAGTGAAGCCAAAGGAACTCATGCGAAGTGCAAGTGATGATGAACGTAGGAACGGTATGTAGTGGCATAGTGCATGTGGAAGGCACACGGTGCACTGAGACTATAAAAATGGAGAATAGAGAAGGGATCATGTCGATGTTGTTGTGATTAGTGCATGTGTGTAGAATCATAAGGTGCAGTAGTTGAAGCATAGAACAAGAAAAGAACAG